>JAUCBL010000668.1:22500-27500 GCA_033807585.1 Hydrophis major | reverse complement strand
AGGTTTAGGGTTAGGGTTAGGGTTAGGGTTAGGGTTAGGTTTAGGGTAGACAAAACTACAAGATCTTTTCTGAAGGTTGTCTGTTCCCGGGTTAAAAACTCTTTACACAGACACAAATTCAAACATCATATTCAACCTAAGTCTCCTTCTCTATCTTATTATCATTTTCTTTTTTATATATGTATATAAAAACCATTTTTATCAGTTTTCTAAAATCAATACACACAAAATCAAGGCATAACAGCTTATAAATTCTTTTCTAAAAAATAATAATAATAATAGACCAATAAAACATAACATTTCCAGATTATAATATCAATATTTCATATAATATTAACTTCATATCTTATCCCTACTTCTCTTTTCCATCCAAATTATTTATCAATTAAAATTTTATTGCCTTTTATCAATATACAAAATCAAAAAAAAAGCATATATATCCTTCCATTATTACCATTTTCAACAACATTCTTTGTCTGTTCTATTTCCAAACATCCATTCATCTTTTTTCTTTTACTATACTTCTCCTGTAAACCAATTGGAGTTGCATCTATAACACATTACCTAACTTAAAAATACTACATATAAATCTTTCTTGGGATTCTGTTTAAAAAATTCTTAAAATTACATAATAAATTTTTTATTCTAAATATACATACATATAAAAACACACTCTTAAATACCCTCCAGAATCCCTCTTTTAATCTAAATTAAATTCACCCATTGTCTCTAAATAAACTTTTTTTCTTTAAATCTTGCTTCCCCCCATTAAGGCTTCTCCTCCCCCCTTTTCTCTCTTGCTTATTCTTCTCCTTGCCCTTTCTACCCCTTTGCTTTTTCCCTTCGCTTTTCTTGCTCCTTTTCTTTTGTTTTCTAACCTTGCCTCCATCTCTTCGCTCATTTTTCTCTCTTTTGGTTGTTTTTATAATTCTTAAAAACCCCTTTTTCTTATCCTTTTTCTCCTCCTCTCCGGAAGGAACCCATTGTTCATCAAAGATGGCTTCTTCTTCCTCTTCTTCCTTGTCCCAGTCCTTCTGCTGCGTCAACTTTTCTAAGGAACATAACGCCATTTCTAAGAATTGGAACAAAGCGCCCAAAGTATCTTCTTTTTTATATTTTTGATATTCAATCTCTAGTTCATCCACAGAGAATGCCATTATGAAAAGGGAAACTTTTTCCAAAACAACCACAAGTATTTTTAATCCAAGACAATCAAAAGCAATTAAAAAAAGGAAAAAAAGAAAAAAGTTCCAAAAGTTAATACTTTTCTTCCTTCTTCTCTTTCTCTTTCCAAATTAATTTTTGATCAAAGAGGTCCAATTACCATATATCTTCTTTTGGGATCCACCAAGACGTTCTAGACAGTCTCCTCCTTTTTCAGTTTCTGCTCCAATTTTTCTTTCTCCCTTCCCACTTGCAATAACAATTTTAAATAATCAAAAATCCATACCTCCAGCAGAGATTTTCCAATTTCTTAAATTTTTCAATGTCCAAAAATCCCTTTGTCTCTTAGCTTAGCTTTCAAAGCAATCCACTTTCAGTGTCTAATACATCCAAATATTTCTGCTTTTTCCGTGGGATGGGAGAGTAAAAAAAAAAAAAAAAGTTCCCTTTAACAGCTTCTCCGCCGCTTTCGATCTTCTTAGGGATACAATGTATCCTCCAGCAACAAG
Source organism: Hydrophis major (assembly GCA_033807585.1). Lineage (NCBI taxonomy): Eukaryota > Metazoa > Chordata > Lepidosauria > Squamata > Elapidae > Hydrophis > Hydrophis major. The sequence continues at coordinate 25,827 of JAUCBL010000668.1, read as the reverse complement.
CAGCTCAATTCCAGGAGATTTAAAAGTTGTTACTTGACCCGGCTCAGACAAAACTTTCACTTTTCACACTTCCTCCAGCACAGTTCTTACCCGGTTGCTGGCTTCTTCGTGGCGGCCATTGCTGACCGCCGCTCCACCGCCTTGGGAAAAAGGGGTTTTCCCGGAGAAGGGGGGGGTCTGCGATGCCCCCACCTCCCTAACCGGCTCCCCTCTATCTTCAGCTGTCCCTACAGGGCAGCCATAACCCCCTGACCCATCTGGATCGGGGGTACCTCGGCAGCTAGCCAGCAGGAATCGCGAGCTGTCGCGAATTCCTGCTGCTGCGAAGCCACGCAAACCGGAAGTTTCGTGTTCTACGGCATGCGAAACATTAAATGTATACATGATATTCGGTTGCTTGCTTTTCCTGAGAAGTTATCAAAAGGTTAGGGTTAGGGTTAGGGTTAGGGTTAGGGTTAGGGATAGGGTTAGGGTTAGGGTTAGGGTTAGGGTTAGGGTTAGGGGTAGGTTGAGGGTGAGGGTGAGGGTGAGGTTTAGGGTTAGGGTTAGGGTTAGGGTTAGGGTTAGGGTGAGGGTGAGGGTGAGGGTGAGGGTTAGGGTTAGGTTTAGGGTTATACTTTAAATGTATAACTTTTGAAGAAGAGCTCGGATTTCAAAATTAAGTTGATTTTTGTGTTCTACGGGATGCGAAACATTAAATGTATACATGATATTCGGTTGCTTGCTTTTCCTAAGAAGTTATCACAAGGCATATCTCAAACTTGAAGATAAAACTGAGTTTAACAATGCATAACTTTTGAAGAAGAGCTCGGATTTCAAAATTAAGTTGATTTTTGTGTTCTACGGAATGCGAAATATTAAATGTATACATGATATTCGGTTGCTTGCTTTTCCTAAGAAGTTATCGCAAGGCATATCTCAAAATTGAAGATAAAACTCAGGTTAGGGTTAGGGTTAGGGTTAGGGTTAGGGTTAGGGTTAGGGTTAGGGTTAGGGTTAGGGTTAGGGTTAGGGTTAGGGTTAGGGTTAGGGTTAGGTTTAGTGTTAGGGTTAGGGTTAGGGTTAGGGGTTAGGGGTTAGGGTTAGGGTTAGGGTTAGGGTTAGGGTTAGGGTTAGGGTTAGGGTTAGGGTTAGGGTTAGGGTTAGGGTTAGGGTTAGGGTTAGGGTTAGGGTTAGGGTTAGGGTTAGGGTTAGGGGTAGGTTGAGGGTGAGGGTGAGGGTGAGGGTGAGGGTTAGGGTTAGGGTTAGGGTTAGGGTTAGGGTTAGGGTTAGGGTGAGGGTGAGGGTGAGGTTTAGGGTTAGGTTTAGGGTTATACTTTAAGTGTATAACTTTTGAAGAAGAGCTCGGATTTCAAAATTAAGTTGATTTTTGTGTTCTACGGTATGCGAAACATTAAATTTATACATGATATTCGGTTGCTTGCTTTTCCAAAGAAGTTATCACAAGGTATATCTCAAAATTGAAGATAAAACTCAGTTTAACAATGCATTACTTTTGAAGAAGAGCTCGGATTTCAAAATTAAGTTGATTTTTGTGTTCTACGGGATGCGACACATTAAATGTATACATGATATTCGGTTGCTTGCTTTTCCTAAGAAGTTATCGCAAGGTATATCTCAAAATTGAAGATAAAACTCAGGTTAGGGTGAGGGTTAGGGTTAGGGTTAGGGTTAGGGTTAGGGTTAGGGTTAGGGTTAGGGATAGGGTTAGGGTTAGGGTTAGGGTTAGGGTTAGGGTTAGGGTTAGGGTTAGGGTTAGGGTTAGGGTTAGGGTTAGGGTTAGTGTTAGGTTTAGGGTTAGGGTTAGGGTTAGGGTTAGGGTTAGGTTTAGGGTAGACAAAACTACAAGATCTTTTCTGAAGGTTGTCTGTTCCCGGGTTAAAAACTCTTTACACAGACACAAATTCAAACATCATATTCAACCTAAGTCTCCTTCTCTATCTTATTATCATTTTCTTTTTTATATATGTATATAAAAACCATTTTTATCAGTTTTCTAAAATCAATACACACAAAATCAAGGCATAACAGCTTATAAATTCTTTTCTAAAAAATAATAATAATAATAGACCAATAAAACATAACATTTCCAGATTATAATATCAATATTTCATATAATATTAACTTCATATCTTATCCCTACTTCTCTTTTCCATCCAAATTATTTATCAATTAAAATTTTATTGCCTTTTATCAATATACAAAATCAAAAAAAAAGCATATATATCCTTCCATTATTACCATTTTCAACAACATTCTTTGTCTGTTCTATTTCCAAACATCCATTCATCTTTTTTCTTTTACTATACTTCTCCTGTAAACCAATTGGAGTTGCATCTATAACACATTACCTAACTTAAAAATACTACATATAAATCTTTCTTGGGATTCTGTTTAAAAAATTCTTAAAATTACATAATAAATTTTTTATTCTAAATATACATACATATAAAAACACACTCTTAAATACCCTCCAGAATCCCTCTTTTAATCTAAATTAAATTCACCCATTGTCTCTAAATAAACTTTTTTTCTTTAAATCTTGCTTCCCCCCATTAAGGCTTCTCCTCCCCCCTTTTCTCTCTTGCTTATTCTTCTCCTTGCCCTTTCTACCCCTTTGCTTTTTCCCTTCGCTTTTCTTGCTCCTTTTCTTTTGTTTTCTAACCTTGCCTCCATCTCTTCGCTCATTTTTCTCTCTTTTGGTTGTTTTTATAATTCTTAAAAACCCCTTTTTCTTATCCTTTTTCTCCTCCTCTCCGGAAGGAACCCATTGTTCATCAAAGATGGCTTCTTCTTCCTCTTCTTCCTTGTCCCAGTCCTTCTGCTGCGTCAACTTTTCTAAGGAACATAACGCCATTTCTAAGAATTGGAACAAAGCGCCCAAAGTATCTTCTTTTTTATATTTTTGATATTCAATCTCTAGTTCATCCACAGAGAATGCCATTATGAAAAGGGAAACTTTTTCCAAAACAACCACAAGTATTTTTAATCCAAGACAATCAAAAGCAATTAAAAAAAGGAAAAAAAGAAAAAAGTTCCAAAAGTTAATACTTTTCTTCCTTCTTCTCTTTCTCTTTCCAAATTAATTTTTGATCAAAGAGGTCCAATTACCATATATCTTCTTTTGGGATCCACCAAGACGTTCTAGACAGTCTCCTCCTTTTTCAGTTTCTGCTCCAATTTTTCTTTCTCCCTTCCCACTTGCAATAACAATTTTAAATAATCAAAAATCCATACCTCCAGCAGAGATTTTCCAATTTCTTAAATTTTTCAATGTCCAAAAATCCCTTTGTCTCTTAGCTTAGCTTTCAAAGCAATCCACTTTCA
>JAUCBL010000668.1:12500-17500 GCA_033807585.1 Hydrophis major | reverse complement strand
ATAATAATAATAGACCAATAAAACATAACATTTCCAGATTATAATATCAATATTTCATATAATATTAACTTCATATCTTATCCCTACTTCTCTTTTCCATCCAAATTATTTATCAATTAAAATTTTATTGCCTTTTATCAATATACAAAATCAAAAAAAAAGCATATATATCCTTCCATTATTACCATTTTCAACAACATTCTTTGTCTGTTCTATTTCCAAACATCCATTCATCTTTTTTCTTTTACTATACTTCTCCTGTAAACCAATTGGAGTTGCATCTATAACACATTACCTAACTTAAAAATACTACATATAAATCTTTCTTGGGATTCTGTTTAAAAAATTCTTAAAATTACATAATAAATTTTTTATTCTAAATATACATACATATAAAAACACACTCTTAAATACCCTCCAGAATCCCTCTTTTAATCTAAATTAAATTCACCCATTGTCTCTAAATAAACTTTTTTTCTTTAAATCTTGCTTCCCCCCATTAAGGCTTCTCCTCCCCCCTTTTCTCTCTTGCTTATTCTTCTCCTTGCCCTTTCTACCCCTTTGCTTTTTCCCTTCGCTTTTCTTGCTCCTTTTCTTTTGTTTTCTAACCTTGCCTCCATCTCTTCGCTCATTTTTCTCTCTTTTGGTTGTTTTTATAATTCTTAAAAACCCCTTTTTCTTATCCTTTTTCTCCTCCTCTCCGGAAGGAACCCATTGTTCATCAAAGATGGCTTCTTCTTCCTCTTCTTCCTTGTCCCAGTCCTTCTGCTGCGTCAACTTTTCTAAGGAACATAACGCCATTTCTAAGAATTGGAACAAAGCGCCCAAAGTATCTTCTTTTTTATATTTTTGATATTCAATCTCTAGTTCATCCACAGAGAATGCCATTATGAAAAGGGAAACTTTTTCCAAAACAACCACAAGTATTTTTAATCCAAGACAATCAAAAGCAATTAAAAAAAGGAAAAAAAGAAAAAAGTTCCAAAAGTTAATACTTTTCTTCCTTCTTCTCTTTCTCTTTCCAAATTAATTTTTGATCAAAGAGGTCCAATTACCATATATCTTCTTTTGGGATCCACCAAGACGTTCTAGACAGTCTCCTCCTTTTTCAGTTTCTGCTCCAATTTTTCTTTCTCCCTTCCCACTTGCAATAACAATTTTAAATAATCAAAAATCCATACCTCCAGCAGAGATTTTCCAATTTCTTAAATTTTTCAATGTCCAAAAATCCCTTTGTCTCTTAGCTTAGCTTTCAAAGCAATCCACTTTCAGTGTCTAATACATCCAAATATTTCTGCTTTTTCCGTGGGATGGGAGAGTAAAAAAAAAAAAAAAAGTTCCCTTTAACAGCTTCTCCGCCGCTTTCGATCTTCTTAGGGATACAATGTATCCTCCAGCAACAAGCAGCTCAATTCCAGGAGATTTAAAAGTTGTTACTTGACCCGGCTCAGACAAAACTTTCACTTTTCACACTTCCTCCAGCACAGTTCTTACCCGGTTGCTGGCTTCTTCGTGGCGGCCATTGCTGACCGCCGCTCCACCGCCTTGGGAAAAAGGGGTTTTCCCGGAGAAGGGGGGGGTCTGCGATGCCCCCACCTCCCTAACCGGCTCCCCTCTATCTTCAGCTGTCCCTACAGGGCAGCCATAACCCCCTGACCCATCTGGATCGGGGGTACCTCGGCAGCTAGCCAGCAGGAATCGCGAGCTGTCGCGAATTCCTGCTGCTGCGAAGCCACGCAAACCGGAAGTTTCGTGTTCTACGGCATGCGAAACATTAAATGTATACATGATATTCGGTTGCTTGCTTTTCCTGAGAAGTTATCAAAAGGTTAGGGTTAGGGTTAGGGTTAGGGTTAGGGTTAGGGATAGGGTTAGGGTTAGGGTTAGGGTTAGGGTTAGGGTTAGGGGTAGGTTGAGGGTGAGGGTGAGGGTGAGGTTTAGGGTTAGGGTTAGGGTTAGGGTTAGGGTTAGGGTGAGGGTGAGGGTGAGGGTGAGGGTTAGGGTTAGGTTTAGGGTTATACTTTAAATGTATAACTTTTGAAGAAGAGCTCGGATTTCAAAATTAAGTTGATTTTTGTGTTCTACGGGATGCGAAACATTAAATGTATACATGATATTCGGTTGCTTGCTTTTCCTAAGAAGTTATCACAAGGCATATCTCAAACTTGAAGATAAAACTGAGTTTAACAATGCATAACTTTTGAAGAAGAGCTCGATTTTTGTGTTCTACGGAATGCGAAATATTAAATGTATACATGATATTCGGTTGCTTGCTTTTCCTAAGAAGTTATCGCAAGGCATATCTCAAAATTGAAGATAAAACTCAGGTTAGGGTTAGGGTTAGGGTTAGGGTTAGGGTTAGGGTTAGGGTTAGGGTTAGGGTTAGGGTTAGGGTTAGGGTTAGGGTTAGGGTTAGGGTTAGGTTTAGTGTTAGGGTTAGGGTTAGGGTTAGGGGTTAGGGGTTAGGGTTAGGGTTAGGGTTAGGGTTAGGGTTAGGGTTAGGGTTAGGGTTAGGGTTAGGGTTAGGGTTAGGGTTAGGGTTAGGGTTAGGGTTAGGGTTAGGGTTAGGGGTAGGTTGAGGGTGAGGGTGAGGGTGAGGGTGAGGGTTAGGGTTAGGGTTAGGGTTAGGGTTAGGGTTAGGGTTAGGGTGAGGGTGAGGGTGAGGTTTAGGGTTAGGTTTAGGGTTATACTTTAAGTGTATAACTTTTGAAGAAGAGCTCGGATTTCAAAATTAAGTTGATTTTTGTGTTCTACGGTATGCGAAACATTAAATTTATACATGATATTCGGTTGCTTGCTTTTCCAAAGAAGTTATCACAAGGTATATCTCAAAATTGAAGATAAAACTCAGTTTAACAATGCATTACTTTTGAAGAAGAGCTCGGATTTCAAAATTAAGTTGATTTTTGTGTTCTACGGGATGCGACACATTAAATGTATACATGATATTCGGTTGCTTGCTTTTCCTAAGAAGTTATCGCAAGGTATATCTCAAAATTGAAGATAAAACTCAGGTTAGGGTGAGGGTTAGGGTTAGGGTTAGGGTTAGGGTTAGGGTTAGGGTTAGGGTTAGGGATAGGGTTAGGGTTAGGGTTAGGGTTAGGGTTAGGGTTAGGGTTAGGGTTAGGGTTAGGGTTAGGGTTAGGGTTAGGGTTAGTGTTAGGTTTAGGGTTAGGGTTAGGGTTAGGGTTAGGGTTAGGTTTAGGGTAGACAAAACTACAAGATCTTTTCTGAAGGTTGTCTGTTCCCGGGTTAAAAACTCTTTACACAGACACAAATTCAAACATCATATTCAACCTAAGTCTCCTTCTCTATCTTATTATCATTTTCTTTTTTATATATGTATATAAAAACCATTTTTATCAGTTTTCTAAAATCAATACACACAAAATCAAGGCATAACAGCTTATAAATTCTTTTCTAAAAAATAATAATAATAATAGACCAATAAAACATAACATTTCCAGATTATAATATCAATATTTCATATAATATTAACTTCATATCTTATCCCTACTTCTCTTTTCCATCCAAATTATTTATCAATTAAAATTTTATTGCCTTTTATCAATATACAAAATCAAAAAAAAAGCATATATATCCTTCCATTATTACCATTTTCAACAACATTCTTTGTCTGTTCTATTTCCAAACATCCATTCATCTTTTTTCTTTTACTATACTTCTCCTGTAAACCAATTGGAGTTGCATCTATAACACATTACCTAACTTAAAAATACTACATATAAATCTTTCTTGGGATTCTGTTTAAAAAATTCTTAAAATTACATAATAAATTTTTTATTCTAAATATACATACATATAAAAACACACTCTTAAATACCCTCCAGAATCCCTCTTTTAATCTAAATTAAATTCACCCATTGTCTCTAAATAAACTTTTTTTCTTTAAATCTTGCTTCCCCCCATTAAGGCTTCTCCTCCCCCCTTTTCTCTCTTGCTTATTCTTCTCCTTGCCCTTTCTACCCCTTTGCTTTTTCCCTTCGCTTTTCTTGCTCCTTTTCTTTTGTTTTCTAACCTTGCCTCCATCTCTTCGCTCATTTTTCTCTCTTTTGGTTGTTTTTATAATTCTTAAAAACCCCTTTTTCTTATCCTTTTTCTCCTCCTCTCCGGAAGGAACCCATTGTTCATCAAAGATGGCTTCTTCTTCCTCTTCTTCCTTGTCCCAGTCCTTCTGCTGCGTCAACTTTTCTAAGGAACATAACGCCATTTCTAAGAATTGGAACAAAGCGCCCAAAGTATCTTCTTTTTTATATTTTTGATATTCAATCTCTAGTTCATCCACAGAGAATGCCATTATGAAAAGGGAAACTTTTTCCAAAACAACCACAAGTATTTTTAATCCAAGACAATCAAAAGCAATTAAAAAAAGGAAAAAAAGAAAAAAGTTCCAAAAGTTAATACTTTTCTTCCTTCTTCTCTTTCTCTTTCCAAATTAATTTTTGATCAAAGAGGTCCAATTACCATATATCTTCTTTTGGGATCCACCAAGACGTTCTAGACAGTCTCCTCCTTTTTCAGTTTCTGCTCCAATTTTTCTTTCTCCCTTCCCACTTGCAATAACAATTTTAAATAATCAAAAATCCATACCTCCAGCAGAGATTTTCCAATTTCTTAAATTTTTCAATGTCCAAAAATCCCTTTGTCTCTTAGCTTAGCTTTCAAAGCAATCCACTTTCAGTGTCTAATACATCCAAATATTTCTGCTTTTTCCGTGGGATGGGAGAGTAAAAAAAAAAAAAAAAGTTCCCTTTAACAGCTTCTCCGCCGCTTTCGATCTTCTTAGGGATACAATGTATCCTCCAGCAACAAGCAGCTCAATTCCAGGAGATTTAAAAGTTGTTACTTGACCCGGCTCAGACAAAACTTTCACTTTTCACACTTCCTCCAGCACAGTTCTTACCCGGTTGCTGGCTTCTTCGTGGCGGCCATTGCTGACCGCCGCTCCACCGCCTTGGGAAAAAGGGGTTTTCCCGGAG
>JAUCBL010000668.1:7500-10000 GCA_033807585.1 Hydrophis major | reverse complement strand
AGAGCTCGGATTTCAAAATTAAGTTGATTTTTGTGTTCTACGGGATGCGACACATTAAATGTATACATGATATTCGGTTGCTTGCTTTTCCTAAGAAGTTATCGCAAGGTATATCTCAAAATTGAAGATAAAACTCAGGTTAGGGTGAGGGTTAGGGTTAGGGTTAGGGTTAGGGTTAGGGTTAGGGTTAGGGTTAGGGTTAGGGATAGGGTTAGGGTTAGGGTTAGGGTTAGGGTTAGGGTTAGGGTTAGGGTTAGGGTTAGGGTTAGGGTTAGGGTTAGGGTTAGGGTTAGTGTTAGGTTTAGGGTTAGGGTTAGGGTTAGGGTTAGGGTTAGGTTTAGGGTAGACAAAACTACAAGATCTTTTCTGAAGGTTGTCTGTTCCCGGGTTAAAAACTCTTTACACAGACACAAATTCAAACATCATATTCAACCTAAGTCTCCTTCTCTATCTTATTATCATTTTCTTTTTTATATATGTATATAAAAACCATTTTTATCAGTTTTCTAAAATCAATACACACAAAATCAAGGCATAACAGCTTATAAATTCTTTTCTAAAAAATAATAATAATAATAGACCAATAAAACATAACATTTCCAGATTATAATATCAATATTTCATATAATATTAACTTCATATCTTATCCCTACTTCTCTTTTCCATCCAAATTATTTATCAATTAAAATTTTATTGCCTTTTATCAATATACAAAATCAAAAAAAAAGCATATATATCCTTCCATTATTACCATTTTCAACAACATTCTTTGTCTGTTCTATTTCCAAACATCCATTCATCTTTTTTCTTTTACTATACTTCTCCTGTAAACCAATTGGAGTTGCATCTATAACACATTACCTAACTTAAAAATACTACATATAAATCTTTCTTGGGATTCTGTTTAAAAAATTCTTAAAATTACATAATAAATTTTTTATTCTAAATATACATACATATAAAAACACACTCTTAAATACCCTCCAGAATCCCTCTTTTAATCTAAATTAAATTCACCCATTGTCTCTAAATAAACTTTTTTTCTTTAAATCTTGCTTCCCCCCATTAAGGCTTCTCCTCCCCCCTTTTCTCTCTTGCTTATTCTTCTCCTTGCCCTTTCTACCCCTTTGCTTTTTCCCTTCGCTTTTCTTGCTCCTTTTCTTTTGTTTTCTAACCTTGCCTCCATCTCTTCGCTCATTTTTCTCTCTTTTGGTTGTTTTTATAATTCTTAAAAACCCCTTTTTCTTATCCTTTTTCTCCTCCTCTCCGGAAGGAACCCATTGTTCATCAAAGATGGCTTCTTCTTCCTCTTCTTCCTTGTCCCAGTCCTTCTGCTGCGTCAACTTTTCTAAGGAACATAACGCCATTTCTAAGAATTGGAACAAAGCGCCCAAAGTATCTTCTTTTTTATATTTTTGATATTCAATCTCTAGTTCATCCACAGAGAATGCCATTATGAAAAGGGAAACTTTTTCCAAAACAACCACAAGTATTTTTAATCCAAGACAATCAAAAGCAATTAAAAAAAGGAAAAAAAGAAAAAAGTTCCAAAAGTTAATACTTTTCTTCCTTCTTCTCTTTCTCTTTCCAAATTAATTTTTGATCAAAGAGGTCCAATTACCATATATCTTCTTTTGGGATCCACCAAGACGTTCTAGACAGTCTCCTCCTTTTTCAGTTTCTGCTCCAATTTTTCTTTCTCCCTTCCCACTTGCAATAACAATTTTAAATAATCAAAAATCCATACCTCCAGCAGAGATTTTCCAATTTCTTAAATTTTTCAATGTCCAAAAATCCCTTTGTCTCTTAGCTTAGCTTTCAAAGCAATCCACTTTCAGTGTCTAATACATCCAAATATTTCTGCTTTTTCCGTGGGATGGGAGAGTAAAAAAAAAAAAAAAAGTTCCCTTTAACAGCTTCTCCGCCGCTTTCGATCTTCTTAGGGATACAATGTATCCTCCAGCAACAAGCAGCTCAATTCCAGGAGATTTAAAAGTTGTTACTTGACCCGGCTCAGACAAAACTTTCACTTTTCACACTTCCTCCAGCACAGTTCTTACCCGGTTGCTGGCTTCTTCGTGGCGGCCATTGCTGACCGCCGCTCCACCGCCTTGGGAAAAAGGGGTTTTCCCGGAGAAGGGGGGGTCTGCGATGCCCCCACCTCCCTAACCGGCTCCCCTCTATCTTCAGCTGTCCCTACAGGGCAGCCATAACCCCCTGACCCATCTGGATCGGGGGTACCTCGGCAGCTAGCCAGCAGGAATCGCGAGCTGTCGCGAATTCCTGCTGCTGCGAAGCCACGCAAACCGGAAGTTTCGTGTTCTACGGCATGCGAAACATTAAATGTATACATGATATTCGGTTGCTTGCTTTTCCTGAGAAGTTATCAAAAGGTTAGGGTTAGGGTTAGGGTTAGGGTTAGGGTTAGGGATAGGGTTAGGGTTAGGGTTAGGGTTAGGGTTAGGGGTAGGTTGAGGGTGAGGGTGAGGGTGAGGTTTAG
>JAUCBL010000667.1:32500-37500 GCA_033807585.1 Hydrophis major | reverse complement strand
ACAGACAGAGAACTGATAGATTGATAGATAGATAGATAGATAGATAGATAGATAGATAGATAGATAGATAGATAGATAGATAGATAGATAAAGAGACAAAGAGATAGACAGACAGACAGACAGAGAGATGGATGGAATGCATAGATAGATAGATAGATAGATAGATAGATAGATAGATAGATAGATAGATAGATAGATAGATAGATAGATAGATGATAGAAAGACAGACCGAGAGATGGACATTTTGATATAGATACATAGATAGATAGATAGATAGATAGATAGATAGATAGATAGATAGATAGATAGATAGATAGATAGATAGATACATGGATTGGATAGATAGATGGATAGATAGATAGATAGATAGATAGATAGATAGATAGATAGATAGATAGATAGATAGATAGATAGATAGATAGATAGATAGACAGACATATATACAAATACAGACAGAGAACTGATAGATTGATAGATAGATAGATAGATAGATAGATAGATAGATAGATAGATAGATAGATAGATAGATAGATAGATAGAAAGATAGATAGACAGACAGACAGACAGACAGACAGACAGATGGAATGGATAGATAGATAGATAGATAGATAGATAGATAGATAGATAGATATATAGATAGATAGATAGATAGATAGATAGATAGATAGATAGATAGATAGATAGATAGACAGACAGACAGACATATATACAAATACAGACAGAGAACTGATAGATAGATAAATAGATAGATAGATAGATAGATAGATAGATAGATAGATAGATAGATAGATAGACAGCCCGAGAGATGGACATTTTGATATAGATAGATAGATAGATAGATAGATAGATAGATAGATAGATAGATAGATAGATAGATAGATAGATAGATAGACTGACAGATGGATGGAATGCATAGATAGATAGATAGATAGATAGATAGATAGATAGATAGATAGATAGATAGATAGATAGATAGATAGATAGATAGATAGATAGATAGATAGATAGATAGATAGATAGATAGATAGATAGACAGACAGACAGATGGATGGAATGCATAGATAGATAGATAGATAGATAGATAGATAGATAGATAGATAGATAGATAGATAGATAGATAGATAGATAGATAGATAGATAGATAGATAGATGGATAGATAGAAAGATAGATAGACTGACAGATGGATGGAATGCATAGATAGATAGATAGATAGATAGATAGATAGATAGATAGATAGATAGATAGATAGATAGATAGATAGATAGATAGATAGATAGATAGATAGATAGATAGACAGACTGACAGATGGATGGAATGCATAGATAGATAGATAGATAGATAGATAGATAGATAGATAGATAGATAGATAGATAGATAGATAGATAGATAGATAGATAGATAGATAGATAGATAGATAGATAGATAGATAGACGGATGGAATGGATAGATAGATAGATAGATAGATAGATAGATAGATAGATAGATAGATAGATAGATAGATATAGACTGACAGATGGATGGAATGCATAGATAGATAGATAGATAGATAGATAGATAGATAGATAGATAGATAGACGGATGGAATGGATAGATAGATAGATAGATAGATAGATAGATAGATAGATAGATAGATAGATAGATAGATAGATAGATAGATAGATAGATAGATAGATAGACGGATGGAATGGATAGATAGATAGATAGATAGATAGATAGATAGATAGATAGATAGATAGATAGATAGATAGATAGATAGATAGATAGATAGATAGATAGATAGTTGGATAGATAGATAGACGGATGGAATGGATAGATAGATAGATAGATAGATAGATAGATAGATAGATAGATAGATAGATAGATAGATAGATAGATAGATAGATAGATAGATACATGGATTGGATAGATAGATGGATGGATAGATAGATAGATAGATAGATAGATAGATAGATAGATAGATAGATAGATAGATAGATAGATAGATAGATAGATAGATAGATAGATAGATAGATACATGGATTGGATAGATAGATGGATAGATAGATAGATAGATAGATAGATAGATAGATAGATAGATAGATAGATAGATAGATAGACAGACATATATACAAATACAGACAGAGAACTGATAGATTGATAGATAGATAGATAGATAGATAGATAGATAGATAGATAGATAGATAGATAGATAGATAGATAGATAGATAAAGAGACAAAGAGATAGACAGACAGACAGAAAGAGAGATGGATGGAATGCATAGATAGATAGATAGATAGATAGATAGATAGATAGATAGATAGATAGATAGATAGATAGATAGATGATAGATAGACAGACCGAGAGATGGACATTTTGATATAGATAGATAGATAGATAGATAGATAGATAGATAGATAGATAGATAGATAGATAGATAGATAGATAGATAGATACATGGATTGGATAGATAGATAGATGGATAGATGGATAGATAGATAGATAGATAGATAGATAGATAGATAGATAGATAGATAGATAGATAGATAGATAGATAGATAGATAGATAGATAGATAGACAGACATATATACAAATACAGACAGAGAACTGATAGATTGATAGATAGATAGATAGATAGATAGATAGATAGATAGATAGATAGATAGATAAATAGATAGATAGATAGACAGACAGATAGATAGACAGACAGACAGACAGACAGACAGATGGAATGGATAGATAGATAGATAGATAGATAGATAGATAGATAGATAGATAGATAGATAGACAGACAGACAGACAGACATATATACAAATACAGACAGAGAACTGATAGATAGATAAATAGATAGATAGATAGATAGATAGATAGATAGATAGATAGATAGATAGACAGCCCGAGAGATGGACATTTTGATATAGATAGATAGATAGATAGATAGATAGATAGATAGATAGATAGATAGATAGATAGATAGATAGATAGACTGACAGATGGATGGAATGCATAGATAGATAGATAGATAGATAGATAGATAGATAGATAGATAGATAGATAGATAGATAGATAGATAGATAGATAGATAGATAGATAGATAGACAGACAGACAGACAGACAGACAGACAGATGGATGGAATGCATAGATAGATAGATAGATAGATAGATAGATAGATAGATAGATAGATAGATAGATAGATAGATAGATAGATAGATAGATGGATAGATAGAAAGATAGATAGACTGACAGATGGATGGAATGCATAGATAGATAGATAGATAGATAGATAGATAGATAGATAGATAGATAGATAGATAGATAGATAGATAGATAGATAGACAGACTGACAGATGGATGGAATGCATAGATAGATAGATAGATAGATAGATAGATAGATAGATAGATAGATAGATAGATAGATAGATAGATAGATAGATAGATAGACGGATGGAATGGATAGATAGATAGATAGATAGATAGATAGATAGATAGATAGATAGATAGATAGATAGATAGATAGATAGATAGATATAGACTGACAGATGGATGGAATGCATAGATAGATAGATAGATAGATAGATAGATAGATAGATAGATAGATAGATAGATAGACGGATGGAATGGATAGATAGATAGATAGATAGATAGATAGATAGATAGATAGATAGATAGATAGATAGATAGATAGATAGATAGATAGATAGATAGATAGATAGATAGACTGACAGATGGATGGAATGCATAGATAGATAGATAGATAGATAGATAGATAGATAGATAGATAGATAGATAGATAGATAGATAGATAGATAGATAGATAGATAGATAGATAGATAGACGGATGGAATGGATAGATAGATAGATGGATAGATAGATAGATAGATAGATAGATAGATAGATAGATAGATAGATAGATAGATAGATAGATAGATAGTTGGATAGATAGATAGACGGATGGAATGGATAGATAGATAGATAGATAGATAGATAGATAGATAGATAGATAGATAGATAGATAGATAGATAGATAGATAGATAGATAGATAGATAGATAGATACATGGATTGGATAGATAGATGGATGGATAGATAGATAGATAGATAGATAGATAGATAGATAGATAGATAGATAGATAGATAGATAGATAGATAGATAGATAGATAGATAGATAGATAGATAGATAGATAGATACATGGATTGGATAGATAGATGGATAGATAGATAGATAGATAGATAGATAGATAGATAGATAGATAGATAGATAGACAGACATATATACAAATACAGACAGAGAACTGATAGATTGATAGATAGATAGATAGATAGATAGATAGATAGATAGATAGATAGATAGATAGATAAAGAGACAAAGAGATAGACAGACAGACAGACAGAGAGATGGATGGAATGCATAGATAGATAGATAGATAGATAGAGATTGATAGATAGATAGATAGATAGATAGATAGATAGATAGATAGATAGATAGATAAAGAGACAAAGAGATAGACAGACAGACAGACAGAGAGATGGATGGAATGCATAGATAGATAGATAGATAGATAGATAGATAGATAGATAGATAGATAGATAGATAGATAGATGATAGAAAGACAGACCGAGAGATGGACATTTTGATATAGATACATAGATAGATAGATAGATAGATAGATAGATAGATAGATAGATAGATAGATAGATAGATAGATAGATAGATAGATAGATAGATACATGGATTGGATAGATAGATGGATAGATAGATAGATAGATAGATAGATAGATAGATAGATAGATAGATAGATAGATAGATAGATAGATAGATAGATAGATAGATAGATAGATAGATAGATAGATAGATAGATAGACAGACATATATACAAATACAGACAGAGAACTGATAGATTGATAGATAGATAGATAGATAGATAGATAGATAGATAGATAGATAGATAGATAGATAGACAGAAGAAGACAGACAGACATATATACAAATACAGACAGAGAACTGATAGATAGATAAAT
>JAUCBL010000666.1:25000-32500 GCA_033807585.1 Hydrophis major | reverse complement strand
TGCCTGCATATCTATCCATTTTCTTTCTGTCTATCTATCTATCCCTGCTTGCATACCTGCGTGACTATTGGCTATCTATTTATCTATCTATCTATCTATCTATCTATCTATCTATCTATCTATCTATCTATCTATCTATCGATCCATTTATCTATCTATCTATCTATCCCTGTTTACCTGCATGCTTGCCTTTCTATTATCTATCTATCTATCTATCTATCTATCTATCTATCTATCTATCTATCTATCTATCTATCCATCTATCTATCTCAAAATATCCCTTTGTCTTTCTGTCTGTCTGTCTATCTGTCTATCTATCTATCTATCTATCTATCTATCTATCTATCTATCTATCTATGCCCGCCTGCATATCTATCCATTTTCTATCTGTCTATCTATCTATCCCTGCTTGCATGCCTACGTGACTATTTGCCTGCCTGCTATCTATCTATCTATCTATCTATCTATCTATCTATCTATCTATCTATCTATCTATCTATCCATCCATCTATCTATCTATCCCAGTTTATCTGCATGCCTGCCTATCTATCATCTCTCTATTTCTCTTTATCTCTATCCATCTACCTTTCTATCTATCTATCTATCTATCTATCTATCTATCTATCTATCTATCTATCTATCTATCTATCTATCTATCTATCTATGTCTGCCTGCATATCTATCCATTTTCTATGTGTCTATCTATCTATCCCTGCTTGCATGCCTGCGTGACTATTTGCCATCTATCTATCTATCTATCTATCTATCTATCTATCTATCTATCTATCTATCTATCTATCTATCTATGCATGCCTACCTGATTATCCATCTATTTTCTGTCTATGTATATATCCTGGCTTGCATGCCTGCCTGCCAATTTGCCTGCCTGCAATCTGTCTGTCTGTCTGTCTGTCTGTCTGTCTGTCTGTCTGTCTGTCTGTATCTCTCTCTCTCTCTCTCTCTCTCTCTCTCTCTCTCTCTCTCTATCTATCTATCTATCTATCTATCTATCTATCTATCTATCTATCCCAGTTTATCTGCATGCCTGCCTATCTATCATCTCTCTATTTCTCCTTATCTCTATCCATCTATCTATCTATCTATCTATCTATCTATCTATCTATCTATCCATCCATCTATCTATCTCAAAATATCCCTTTGTCTTTCTGTCTGTCTGTCTACCTATCTGTCTGTCTATCTATCTATCTATCTATCTATCTATCTATCTATCTATCTATCTATCTATCTATCTATCTATCTATCTATCCATCTGTCCATCAATCTATCCATGCCTACCTGCCTATCCATCTATTTTCTGTCTATGTATCTATCCCGGCTTGCATGCCTGCCTGCCAATTTGCCTTCCTGCAATCTTTCTGTCTGTCTGTCTGTCTGTCTGTCTGTCTGTATCTCTCTCTCTCTATCTATCGATCTATCTATCTATCTATCTATCCCTGTTTATCTGCATGCCTGCCTATCTATCATCCCTCTATTTCTCCTTTTATCTATCTATCTATCTATCTATCTATCTATCTATCTATCTATCTATCTATCTATCTATCTATCTATCTATCTATGCCTGCCTTTATATCTATCCATTTTCTATCTGTCTATCTATCTATACCTGCTTGCATGCCTGCGTGACTATTTGCCTGCCTGCTATCTATCTATCTATCTGTCTGTCTGTCTGTCTGTCTGTCTGTCATATATCTATCCCTGTTTACCTGCCTGCCTGCCTGCCTATCTATCGATCTATCTACTCTATCTACTCTATCTAATCTATCTAATCTGTCTATGAGATCCATCCATTCATCCATCATTCCATTCCTGCCACCTGCCTATCTATGTTTCATCTATCTTTCTTTCTATCTATCTATCTATGCCTACCTGCCTATCTATCTATTTTCTGTCTATGTATCTATCCCTGCTTGCATGCCTGCCTGTTATCTATCTATCTATCTATCTATCTATCTATCTATCTATCTATCTATGCCTGCATATCTATCCATTTTCTTTCTGTCTATCTATCTATCCCTGCTTGCATACCTGCGTGACTATTGGCTATCTATTTATCTATCTATCTATCTATCTATCTATCTATCTATCTATCTATCGATCCATTTATCTATCTATCTATCTATCCCTGTTTACCTGCATGCTTGCCTTTCTATTATCTATCTATCTATCTATCTATCTATCTATCTATCTATCTATCTATCTATCCATCTATCTATCTCAAAATATCCCTTTGTCTGTCTGTCTGTCTGTCTATCTGTCTATCTATCTATCTATCTATCTATCTATCTATCTATCTATGCCCGCCTGCATATCTATCCATTTTCTATCTGTCTATCTATCTATCCCTGCTTGCATGCCTACGTGACTATTTGCCTGCCTGCTATCTATCTATCTATCTATCTATCTATCTATCTATCTATCTATCTATCTAATCTATCTAATCTATCGATCCATTTATCTGTCTATCTATCTATCTATCTATCTATCTATCTATCTATCTATCTATCTATCTATCTATGCCTACCTGCCTATCCATCTATTTTCTGTCTATGTATATATCCTGGCTTGCATGCCTGCCTGCCAATTTGCCTGCCTGCAATCTATCTGTCTGTCTGTCTGTCTGTCTGTCTGTCTGTCTGTCTGTCTGTCTGTCTGTATCTCTCTCTCTCTCTCTCTCGATCTATCTATCTATCTATCTATCTATCTATCTATCTATCTATCTATCTATCTATCTATCTATCAATCTATCTATCTATCTATCTATCTATCTATCTATCTATCTATCTATCTATCTATCTATCTATCCATCTATCTATCTATCCCTGTTTATCTGCATGCCTGCCTATCTATCATCCCTCTATTTCTCCTTTTATCTATCTATCTATCTATCTATCTATCTATCTATCTATCTATCTATCTATCTATCTATCTATCTATCTATCTATCTATGCCTGCCTTTATATCTATCCATTTTCTATCTGTCTATCTATCTATACCTGCTTGCATGCCTGCGTGACTATTTGCCTGCCTGCTATCTATCTATCTATCTGTCTGTCTGTCTGTCTGTCTGTCATATATCTATCCCTGTTTACCTGCCTGCCTGCCTGCCTATCTATCGATCTATCTACTCTATCTACTCTATCTAATCTATCTAATCTGTCTATGAGATCCATCCATTCATCCATCATTCCATTCCTGCCACCTGCCTATCTATGTTTCATCTATCTTTCTTTCTATCTATCTATCTATGCCTACCTGCCTATCTATCTATTTTCTGTCTATGTATCTATCCCTGCTTGCATGCCTGCCTGTTATCTATCTATCTATCTATCTATCTATCTATCTATGTATCTATGCCTGCATATCTATCCATTTTCTTTCTGTCTATCTATCTATCCCTGCTTGCATACCTGCGTGACTATTGGCTATCTATTTATCTATCTATCTATCTATCTATCTATCTATCTATCTATCTATCTATCTATCGATCCATTTATCTATCTATCTATCTATCCCTGTTTACCTGCATGCTTGCCTTTCTATTATCTATCTATCTATCTATCTATCTATCTATCTATCTATCTATCCATCTATCTATCTCAAAATATCCCTTTGTCTTTCTTTCTGTCTGTCTATCTGTCTATCTATCTATCTATCTATCTATCTATCTATCTATCTATCTATGCCCGCCTGCATATCTATCCATTTTCTATCTGTCTATCTATCTATCCCTGCTTGCATGCATACGTGACTATTTGCCTGCCTGCTATCTATCTATCTATCTATCTATCTATCTATCTATCTATCTATCTATCTATCTAATCTATCTAATCTATCGATCCATTTATCTGTCTATCTATCTATCTATCTATCTATCTATCTATCTATCTATCTATCTATCTATCTATGCCTACCTGCCTATCCATCTATTTTCTGTCTATGTATATATCCTGGCTTGCATGCCTGCCTGCCAATTTGCCTGCCTGCAATCTATCTGTCTGTCTGTCTGTCTGTCTGTCTGTCTGTCTGTCTGTCTGTCTGTCTGTCTGTCTGTCTGTCTGTATCTCTCTCTCTCTCTCTCTCTCTCTCTCGATCTATCTATCTATCTATCTATCTATCTATCTATCTATCTATCTATCTATCTATCTATCTATCTATCTATCAATCTATCTATGTATCTATCTATCTATCTATCTATCTATCTATCTATCTATCTATCTATCTATCTATCTATCTATCCATCTATCTATCTATCCCAGTTTATCTGCATGCCTGCCTATCTATCATCTCTCTATTTCTCTTTATCTCTATCCACCTACCTTTCTATCTATCTATCTATCTATCTATCTATCTATCTATCTATCTATCTATCTATCTATCTATGCCTGCCTGCATATCTATCCATTTTCTATCTGTCTATCTATCTATCCCTGCTTGCATGCCTGCGTGACTATTTTCCATCTATCTATCTATCTATCTATCTATCTATCTATCTATCCATCCATCCATCTATCTATCTCAAAATATCCCTTTGTCTTTCTGTCTGTCTGTCTACCTATCTGTCTGTCTGTCTATCTATCTATCTATCTATCTATCTATCTATCTATCTATCTATCTATCTATCTATCTATCTATCTATCTATCTATCCATCTGTCCATCAATCTATCCATGCCTACCTGCCTATCCATCTATTTTCTGTCTATGTATCTATCCCGGCTTGCATGCCTGCCTGCCAATTTGCCTTCCTGCAATCTATCTGTCTGTCTGTCTGTCTGTCTGTCTGTCTGTCTGTCTGTCTGTATCTCTCTCTCTCGATCTATCGATCTATCGATCTATCGATCTATCCCTGTTTATCTGCATGCCTGCCTATCTATCATCCCCCTATTTCTCCTTTTATCTATCTATCTATCTATCTATCTATCTATCTATCTATCTATCTATCTATCTATGCCCGCCTGCATATCTATCCATTTTCTATCTGTCTATCTATCTATACCTGCTTGCATGCCTGCGTGACTATTTGCCTGCCTGCTATCTATCTATCTATCTATCTATCTGTCTGTCTGTCTGTCTGTCATATATCTATCCCTGTTTACCTGCCTGCCTGCCTGCCTATCTATCGATCTATCTACTCTATCTACTCTATCTAATCTATCTAATCTGTCTATGAGATCCATCCATTCATCCATCATTCCATTCCTGCCACCTGCCTATCTATGTTTCATCTATCTTTCTGTCTATCTATCTATCTATGCCTACCTGCTTATCTATCTATTTTCTGTCTATGTATCTATCCCTGCTTGCATGCCTGCCTGTTATCTATCTATCTATCTATCTATCTATCTATCTATCTATCTATCTATCTATCTATGCCTGCATATCTATCCATTTTCTTTCTGTCTATCTATCTATCCCTGCTTGCATACCTGCGTGACTATTGGCTATCTATCTATCTATCTATCTTTCTATCTATCTATCCATCTATCTATCGATCCATTTATCTATCTATCTATCTATCCCTGTTTACCTGCATGCTTGCCTTTCTATTATCTATCTATCTATCTGTCTATCTATCTATCTATCTATCTATCTATCTATCTATCTATCTATCCATCTATCTATCTCAAAATATCCCTTTATCTTTCTGTCTGTCTGTCTATCTATCTGTCTATCTATCTATCTATCTATCTATCTATCTATCTATCTATGCCCGCCTGCATATCTATCCATTTTCTATCTGTCTATCTATCTATCCCTGCTTGCATGCCTACGTGACTATTTGCCTGCCTGCTATCTATCTATCTATCTATCTATCTATCTATCTATCTATCTATCTATCTATCTAATCTATCTAATCTATCTATCGATCCATTTATCTGTCTATCTATCTATCTATCTATCTATCTATCTATCTATCTATCTATCAATCTATCTATCTATCTATCTATCTATCTATCTATCTATCTATCTATCTATCTATCCATCCATCTATCTATCCCAGTTTATCTGCATGCCTGCCTATCTATCATCTCTCTATTTCTCTTTATCTCTATCCATCTACCTTTCTATCTATCTATCTATCTATCTATCTATCTATCTATCTATCTATCTATGCCTGCCTGCATATCTATCCATTTTCTATCTGTCTATCTATCTATCCCTGCTTGCATGCCTGCGTGACTATTTGCCATCTATCTATCTATCTATCTATCTATCTGTCTGTCTGTCTGTCTGTCTGTCTGTCTGTCTGTCTGTCTGTCTGTCTGTCTATCTATCTATCTATCTATCTATCTATCTATCTATCTATCTATCTATCTAATCTATCTATCTATCTATCGATCCATTTATCTATCTATCTATCTATCTATCTATCTATCTATCTATCTATCTATCTATCTATCTATCTATCTATCTATCCCAGTTTATCTGCATGCCTGCCTATCTATCATCTCTCTATTTCTCTTTATCTCTATCCATCTATCTTTCTATCTATCTATCTATCTATCTATCTATCTATCTATCTATCTATCTATCTATCTATCTATGCCTGCCTGCATATCTATCCATTTTCTATCTGTCTATCTATCTATCCCTGCTTGCATGCCTGCGTGACTATTTGCCTGCTATCTATCTATCTATCTATCTATCTATCTATCTATCTATCTATCTATCTATCTATCTATCTTTCTATCTATCTATCTATCTATCTATCTATCTATCTATCTATCTATCTATCTATCTATCTATCTATCTATCTATCCCAGTTTATCTGCATGCCTGCCTATCTATCATCTCTCTATTTCTCCTTATCTCTATCCATCTATCTTTCTATCTATCTATTTATCTATCTATCTATCTATCTATCTATCTATCTATCTATCTATCTATCTATGCCTGCATATCTATCCATTTTCTATCTGTCTATCTATCTATCCCTGCTTGCATGCTTGCATGACTATTTGCCTGCCTGCTATCTATCTATCTATCAATCTATCTATCTATCTATCTATCTATCTATCTATCTATCTATCTATCTATCTATCTATCTATCTATCTGTCGATCTATCTGTCGATCTGTCTATCTATCTATCTATCTATCTATCTATCTATCTATCTATCTATCTATCTATCTATCTATCTATCTATCTGTCTGTCTGTCTGTCTATCTGTCGATCTATCTATCTGTCTATCTATCTGTCCATCTGTCCATCTATCTATCTATCCATCTGTCCATCTGTCCATCTATCTATCTATGCCTACCTGCCGATCCATCTATTTTCTGTCTATGTATCTATCCCGGCTTGCATGCCTGCCTGCCAATTTGCCTTCCTGCAATCTATCTGTCTGTCTGTCTGTCTGTCTGTCTGTCTGTCTGTCTGTCTGTCTGTCTGTCTGTCTGTATCTCTCTCTCTCGATCTATCGATCTATCGATCTATCGATCTATCCCTTTTTATCTGCATGCCTGCCTATCTATCATCCCT
>JAUCBL010000665.1:40000-42932 GCA_033807585.1 Hydrophis major | reverse complement strand
ATCTATCTATCTATCTGTCAATCTGTCTATCTGTCTATCTGTCTATCTGTCTATCTGTCTATCTATCTATCTATCTATCTATCTATCTATCTATCTATCTATCTATCTATCTATCTGTCTATCTGTCTATCTGTCTATCTGTCTATCTGTCAATCTGTCTATCTGTCTATCTGTCTATCTGTCTATCTATCTATCTATCTATCTATCTATCTATCTATCTATCTATCTATCTATCTATCTATCTATCTATCTTCCATTTATTATCTATCTATCTATCTATCTATCTATCAATCTATCTATCTATCTATCTATCTATCTATCTATCTATCTATCTATCTTCCATTTATTATCTATCTATCTATCTATCTATCTATCTATCTATCTATCTATCTATCAATCTGTCTATCTGTCTATCTGTCTATCTGTCTATCTGTCTATCTGTCTATCTGTCTATCTATCAATCTATCTATCTGTCTATCTGTCTATCTGTCTATCTGTCTATCTGTCTGTCTATCTGTCTATCTATCTATCTATCTATCTATCTATCTATCTATCTATCTATCTATCTATCTATCTATCAATCTGTCTATCTGTCTATCTGTCTATCTGTCTATCTGTCTATCTATCTATCTATCTATCTATCTATCTATCTATCTATCTATCTGTCTATCTGTCTATCTGTCTATCTGTCTATCTGTCAATCTGTCTATCTGTCTATCTGTCTATCTGTCTATCTGTCTATCTATCAATCTATCTATCTATCTATCTATCTATCTATCTATCTATCTATCTATCTATCTATCAATCTATCTATCAATCTATCTATCTATCTATCAATCTTATCTATCTATCTATCTATCTATCTATCTATCTATCTATCTATCTATCTATCTGTCTATCTGTCTATCTGTCTATCTGTCTATCTGTCTATCTGTCTATCTGTCTATCAATCTATCTATCTATCTATCTATCTATCTATCTATCTATCTATCTATCTATCTATCTATCTATCTGTCTATCTATCAATCTGTCTATCTGTCTATCTGTCTATCTGTCTATCTGTCTATCTATCTATCTGTCTATCTATCTATCTATCTATCTATCTATCTGTCTATCTATCAATCTGTCTATCTGTCTATCTGTCTATCTGTCTATCTGTCTATCTGTCTATCTATCTATCTATCTATCTATCTATCTATCTATCTATCTATCTATCTATCTATCTATCTATCTATCTATCTATCTATCTGTCAATCTGTCTATCTGTCTATCTATCTATCTATCTATCTATCTATCTATCTATCTATCTATCTATCTATCTATCTCCTATATAATTGTCCATCCGTCGGTCCATCCATCCATCCACTTATCTCTTTATCTCTAATTTCTATCCATTTATTTATCTATCTCTGTCCATCTATCATTATCTACATCATCTATCTATCTATCTATCTATCTATCTATCTATCTATCAATCTATCTATCTATCTATCTATCTATCTATCTATCTATCTCCTATATAACTGTCCATCCGTCCGTCCATCCATCCATCCACTTATCTCTTTATCTCTAATTTCTATCCATTTATTTATCTATCTCTGTCTATCTATCTATCTATCTATCTATCTATCTATCTATCTATCTATCTATCTATCTATCTATCTATCTATCAATCTGTCTATCTGTCTATCTGTCTATCTGTCTATCTATCTATCTATCTATCTATCTATCTATCTATCTATCTATCTATCTATCTATCTATCTATCTATCTATCTATCAATCTGTCTATCTGTCTATCTGTCTATCTATCTATCTATCTATCTATCTATCTATCTATCTATCTATCTATCAATCTATCTATCTATCTATCTATCAATCAATCTATCTATCTATCTATCAATCTATCTATCTATCTATCTATCTATCTATCAATCTATCTATCTATCTATCTATCTATCTATCTATCTATCTATCTTCCATTTATTATCTATCTATCTATCTATCTATCTATCTATCTATCAATCTATCTATCTATCTATCTATCTATCTATCTATCTATCTATCTATCTATCAATCTATCTATCTATCTATCTATCTATCTATCTATCTATCTATCAATCTATCTATCAATCTATCTATCAATCTATCAATCTATCTATCTATCTATCTATCAATCTATCTATCAATCTATCAATCTATCAATCTATCTATCTATCTATCTATCTATCTATCTATCTATCTATCTATCTATCTATCAATCTGTCTATCTGTCTATCCGTCTATCTGTCTATCTATCTATCTATCTATCTATCTATCTATCTATCTATCAATCTGTCTATCTGTCTATCTGTCTATCTGTCTATCTGTCTATCTGTCTATCTATCTATCTATCTATCTATCTATCTATCTATCTATCTATCAATCTATCTATCTATCTATCTATCTATCTATCAATCTATCTATCTATCTATCTATCTATCTATCTATCTATCTATCTATCAATCTATCTATCTATCTATCTATCTATCTATCTATCTATCTATCTATCTATCTATCTATCTATCTATCTGTCAATCTGTCTATCTGTCTATCTGTCTATCTGTCTATCTGTCTATCTGTCTATCTATCTATCTATCAATCTATCTATCTATCTATCTATCTATCTATCTATCTATCTATCTCCTATATAACTGTCCATCCGTCCGTCCATCCATCCATCCACTTATCTCTTTATCTCTAATTTCTATCCATTTATTTATCTATCTCTGTCCATCTATCATTATCTACAACATCTATCTATCTATCTATCTATCTATCTATCTATCTATCTATCTATCTATCTATCAATCTATCTATCTATCAATCTATCTATCTATCTATCTATCTATCTATCTATCTATCTATCAATCTATCTATCAATCTTTCTATCTA
>JAUCBL010000665.1:15000-22500 GCA_033807585.1 Hydrophis major | reverse complement strand
TCTATCTATCTATCAATCTATCTATCTATCTATCTATCTATCTATCAATCTATCTATCTATCTATCTATCTATCTATCTATCTATCTATCTATCTGTCTATCTGTCAATCTGTCTATCTGTCTATCTGTCTATCTGTCTATCTGTCTATCTATCTATCTATCTATCTATCTATCAATCTATCTATCTATCTATCTATCTATCTATCTATCTATCTATCTCCTATATAACTGTCCATCCGTCCGTCCATCCATCCATCCACTTATCTCTTTATCTCTAATTTCTATCCATTTATTTATCTATCTCTGTCCATCTATCTATCTATCTATCTATCTATCTATCTATCTATCTATCTATCTATCTATCTATCTATCTATCAATCTATCTATCAATCTTTCTATCTATCTATCTATCTATCTATCTATCTATCTATCTATCTATCTATCTATCTATCTATCTATCAGTCTGTCTATCTATCTATCTATCTATCTATCTATCTATCTATCTATCTATCTATCTATCTATCTATCTGTCAATCTGTCTATCTGTCTATCTGTCTATCTATCTATCTATCCATCTATCTATCTATCTATCTATCTATCTATCTATCTATCTATCTATCTATCTATCTATCTATCAATCTGTCTATCTATCTATCTATCTATCTATCAATCTGTCTATCTGTCTATCTGTCTATCTATCTATCTATCTATCTATCTATCTATCTATCTATCTATCTATCTATCTGTCAATCTGTCTATCTGTCTATCTGTCTATCTGTCTATCTGTCTATCTCTCTATCTATCTATCTATCTATCTATCTATCTATCTATCTATCTGTCTATCTGTCTATCTGTCTATCTGTCTATCTATCAATCTATCTATCTATCTATCTATCTATCTATCTATCTATCTATCTATCTATCTATCTATCTATCAATCTATCTATCAATCTATCTATCTATCTATCTATCTATCTATCTATCTATCTGTCTATCTGTCTATCTGTCTATCTATCTATCTATCTATCTATCTATCTATCTATCTATCTATCTATCTATCAATCTATCTATCTATCTATCTATCTATCTATCTATCTATCTATCTTCCATTTATTATCTATCTATCTATCTATCAATCTATCTATCAATCTATCTATCTATCTATCTATCTATCTATCTATCTATCTGTCTATCTGTCTATCTGTCTATCTGTCTATCTGTCTATCTCTCTATCTATCTATCTATCTATCTATCTATCTATCTATCTATCTATCTATCTGTCTATCTGTCTATCTGTCTATCTGTCTATCTGTCTATCTGTCTATCTATCAATCTATCTATCTATCTATCTATCTATCTATCTATCTATCTATCTATCTATCTATCTATCTATCTATCAATCTATCTATCAATCTATCTATCTATCTATCTATCTATCTATCTATCAATCTATCTATCTATCTATCTATCTATCTATCTATCTATCTATCTATCTATCTATCTATCTATCAATCTGTCTATCTGTCTATCTGTCTATCTATCTATCTATCTATCTATCTGTCTATCTGTCTATCTATCAATCTGTCTATCTGTCTATCTGTCTATCTGTCTATCTATCTATCTATCTATCTATCTATCTATCTATCTATCTATCTATCTATCTATCTATCTATCTATCAATCTGTCTATCTGTCTATCTGTCTATCTGTCTATCTGTCTATCTATCTATCTATCTATCTATCTATCTATCTATCTATCTTCCATTTATTATCTATCTATCTATCTATCTATCTATCTATCTATCTATCTATCAATCTATCTATCTATCTATCTATCTATCTGTCTATCTGTCTATCTGTCTATCTGTCTATCTGTCTATCTGTCTATCTATCAATCTGTCTATCTGTCTATCTGTCTATCTGTCTATCTGTCTATCTATCTATCTATCTATCTATCTATCTATCTATCTATCTATCAATCTATCTATCTATCTATCTATCTATCTATCTATCTTCCATTTATTATCTATCTATCTATCTATCTATCTATCTATCTATCTATCTATCAATCTATCTATCTATCTATCTATCTATCTATCTATCTATCTTCCATTTATTATCTATCTATCTATCTATCTATCTATCTATCTATCTATCTATCTATCTATCAATCTATCAATCTATCTATCTATCTATCTATCTATCTATCTATCTATCTATCTGTCTATCTGTCTATCTGTCTATCTGTCTATCTGTCAATCTATCTATCTGTCTATCTGTCTATCTGTCTATCTGTCTATCTGTCTATCTGTCTGTCTATCTATCTATCTATCTATCTATCTATCTATCTATCTATCTATCTATCTATCTATCAATCTATCTATCTATCTATCTATCTATCTATCTATCTATCTATCTATCTATCTATCTATCTATCTATCTGTCTATCTGTCTATCTGTCTATCTGTCAATCTGTCTATCTGTCTATCTATCTATCTATCTATCTATCTATCTATCTATCTATCTATCTATCTATCTATCTATCTATCAATCTATCTATCAATCTATCTATCTATCTATCTATCTATCTATCTATCTATCTATCTATCTATCTATCTGTCTATCAGTCTATCTGTCTATCTGTCTATCTGTCTATCTGTCTATCTATCTATCTATCTATCTATCTATCTATCTATCTATCTATCTATCTATCTGTCTATCTGTCTATCTGTCTATCTGTCTATCTGTCTATCTGTCTATCTATCTATCTATCTATCTATCTATCTATCTATCTGTCTATCTGTCTATCTATCAATCTGTCTATCTGTCTATCTGTCTATCTGTCTATCTGTCTATCTATCTATCTATCTGTCTATCTGTCTATCTGTCTATCTGTCTATCTGTCTATCTGTCTATCTGTCTATCTATCTATCTATCTATCTATCTATCTATCTATCTATCTATCTATCTATCTCCTATATAACTGTCCATCCGTCGGTCCATCCATCCATCCACTTATCTCTTTATCTCTAATTTCTATCCATTTATTTATCTATCTCTGTCCATCTATCATTATCTATCTATCTATCTATCTATCTATCTATCTATCTATCTATCTATCTATCTATCTATCTATCTATCTATCTATCTATCTATCTATCTATCAATCTATCTATCAATCTTTCTATCTATCTATCTATCTATCTATCTATCTATCTATCTATCTATCTATCTATCTATCTATCTATCAGTCTGTCTATCTATCTATCTATCTATCTATCTATCTATCTATCTATCTATCTATCTATCTATCTATCTATCTATCTATCTATCTATCTGTCAATCTGTCTATCTGTCTATCTGTCTATCTATCTATCTATCCATCTATCTATCTATCTATCTATCTATCTATCTATCTATCTATCTATCTATCTATCTATCTATCTATCTATCAATCTGTCTATCTATCTATCTATCTATCTATCAATCTGTCTATCTGTCTATCTGTCTATCTATCTATCTATCTATCTATCTATCTATCTATCTATCTATCTATCTGTCTATCTGTCAATCTGTCTATCTGTCTATCTGTCTATCTGTCTATCTCTCTATCTCTCTATCTATCTATCTATCTATCTATCTATCTATCTATCTGTCTATCTGTCTATCTGTCTATCTGTCTATCTGTCTATCTATCAATCTATCTATCTATCTATCTATCTATCTATCTATCTATCTATCTATCTATCTATCTATCAATCTATCTATCAATCTATCTATCTATCTGTCTATCTGTCTATCTGTCTATCTGTCTATCTGTCTATCTATCTATCTATCTATCTATCTATCTATCAATCTATCTATCTATCTATCTATCTATCTATCTATCTATCTTCCATTTATTATCTATCTATCTATCTATCAATCTATCTATCAATCTATCTATCTATCTATCTATCTATCTATCTGTCTATCTGTCTATCTGTCTATCTGTCTATCTGTCTATCTGTCTATCTCTCTATCTATCTATCTATCTATCTATCTATCTATCTATCTATCTATCTGTCTATCTGTCTATCTGTCTATCTGTCTATCTGTCTATCTATCAATCTATCTATCTATCTATCTATCTATCTATCTATCTATCTATCTATCTATCTATCTATCAATCTATCTATCAATCTATCTATCTATCTATCTATCTATCTATCTATCTATCAATCTATCTATCAATCTATCTATCTATCTATCTATCTATCTATCTATCTATCTATCTATCTATCTATCTATCTATCAATCTGTCTATCTGTCTATCTGTCTATCTATCTATCTATCTGTCTATCTGTCTATCTATCAATCTGTCTATCTGTCTATCTGTCTATCTGTCTATCTATCTATCTATCTATCTATCTATCTATCTATCTATCTATCTATCTATCTATCTATCTATCTATCTATCTATCAATCTGTCTATCTGTCTATCTGTCTATCTGTCTATCTGTCTATCTATCTATCTATCTATCTATCTATCTATCTATCTATCTATCTATCTATCTTCCATTTATTATCTATCTATCTATCTATCTATCTATCTATCTATCTATCTATCTATCAATCTATCTATCTATCTATCTATCTATCTGTCTATCTGTCTATCTGTCTATCTGTCTATCTGTCTATCTGTCTATCTATCAATCTGTCTATCTGTCTATCTGTCTATCTGTCTATCTGTCTATCTATCTATCTATCTATCTATCTATCTATCTATCTATCAATCTATCTATCTATCTATCTATCTATCTATCTATCTTCCATTTATTATCTATCTATCTATCTATCTATCTATCTATCTATCTATCAATCTATCTATCTATCTATCTATCTATCTATCTATCTATCTTCCATTTATTATCTATCTATCTATCTATCTATCTATCTATCTATCTATCTATCTATCTATCAATCTATCAATCTATCTATCTATCTATCTATCTATCTATCTATCTATCTATCTATCTATCTATCTATCTATCTGTCTATCTGTCTATCTGTCTATCTGTCTATCTGTCAATCTATCTATCTGTCTATCTGTCTATCTGTCTATCTGTCTATCTGTCTATCTGTCTGTCTATCTATCTATCTATCTATCTATCTATCTATCTATCTATCTATCTATCAATCTATCTATCTATCTATCTATCTATCTATCTATCTATCTATCTATCTATCTATCTATCTATCTATCTGTCTATCTGTCTATCTGTCTATCTGTCAATCTGTCTATCTGTCTATCTATCTATCTGTCTATCTATCTATCTATCTATCTATCTATCTATCTATCTATCTATCAATCTATCTATCAATCTATCTATCTATCTATCTATCTATCTATCTATCTATCTATCTATCTATCTATCTATCTATCTATCTATCTATCTGTCTATCAGTCTATCTGTCTATCTGTCTATCTGTCTATCTGTCTATCTGTCTATCTGTCTATCTATCTATCTATCTATCTATCTATCTATCTATCTATCTGTCTATCTGTCTATCTGTCTATCTGTCTATCTGTCTATCTGTCTATCTGTCTATCTATCTATCTATCTATCTATCTATCTATCTATCTATCTGTCTATCTGTCTATCTATCAATCTGTCTATCTGTCTATCTGTCTATCTGTCTATCTGTCTATCTATCTATCTATCTGTCTATCTGTCTATCTGTCTATCTGTCTATCTGTCTATCTGTCTATCTGTCTATCTGTCTATCTATCTATCTATCTATCTATCTATCTATCTATCTATCTATCTATCTATCTCCTATATAACTGTCCATCCGTCGGTCCATCCATCCATCCACTTATCTCTTTATCTCTAATTTCTATCCATTTATTTATCTATCTCTGTCCATCTATCATTATCTACATCATCTATCTATCTATCTATCTATCTATCTATCTATCTATCTCCTATATAACTGTCCATCCGTCCGTCCATCCATCCATCCACTTATCTCTTTATCTCTAATTTCTATCCATTTATTTATCTATCTCTGTCTATCTATCTGTCTATCTATCTATCTATCTATCTATCTATCTATCTATCTATCTATCAATCTGTCTATCTGTCTATCTGTCTATCTGTCTATCTATCTATCTATCTATCTATCTATCTATCTATCTATCTATCAATCTATCAATCTATCTATCTATCTATCTATCTATCTATCTATCTATCTATCTATCTATCTATCTATCTATCTATCTATCTATCAATCTGTCTATCTGTCTATCTGTCTATCTGTCTATCTGTCTATCTGTCTATCTATCTATCTATCAATCTATCTATCAATCTATCTATCTATCTATCTATCTATCTATCTATCTATCTATCTATCAATCTATCTATCTATCTATCTATCTATCTATCTATCAATCTATCTATCTTCCATTTATTATCTATCTATCTATCTATCTATCTATCAATCTATCTATCTATCTATCTATCTATCTATCTATCTATATCTATCTATCTATCTATCTATCTATCTATCTATCTATCTATCTATCTATCTATCTATCAATCTATCTATCAATCTATCTATCTATCTATCTATCTATCTATCAATCTATCTATCAATCTATCTATCTATCTATCTATCTATCTATCTATCTATCTATCTATCTATCTATCTATCTATCAATCTGTCTATCTGTCTATCTGTCTATCTGTCTATCTATCTATCTATCTATCTATCTATCTATCTATCTATCTATCTATCAATCTATCTATCTATCTATCTATCTATCTATCTATCTATCTATCTATCTATCAATCTATCTATCAATCTATCTATCTATCTATCTATCTATCTATCAATCTATCTATCAATCTATCTATCTATCTATCTATCTATCTATCTATCTATCTATCTATCTATCAATCTATCTATCTGTCTATCTGTCTATCTATCTATCTATCTATCTATCTATCTATCTATCTATCTATCTATCTATCTGTCTGTCTGTCTGTCTGTCTGTCTGTCTGTCTGTCTGTCTGTCTGTCTATCTATCTATCTATCTATCTATCTATCTATCTATCTATCTATCTATCTATCAATCTATCTATCAATCTATCTATCTATCTATCTATCTATCTATCTATCTATCTATCTATCTATCTATCTATCTATCAATCTATCTATCTGTCTATCTGTCTATCTATCTATCTATCTATCTATCTATCAATCTATCTATCTGTCTGTCTGTCTGTCTGTCTGTCTGTCTGTCTGTCTGTCTGTCTATCTATCTATCTATCTATCTATCTATCTATCTATCTATCTATCTATCTATCTATCTATCAATCTATCTATCAATCTATCTATCTATCTATCTATCAATCTATCTATCTATCTATCTATCTATCTATCTATCTATCTATCTATCTATCAATCTATCTATCTATCTATCTATCTATCTATCTATCTATCTATCTATCTTCCA
>JAUCBL010000663.1:5000-42946 GCA_033807585.1 Hydrophis major | reverse complement strand
GAATTAGAATAGAGTAGAATAGAATAGAATAGAATAGGAGTAGAGTAGAGTAGAATAGAATAGAATAGAATAGAATAGATAGAATAGAATAGATAGAATAGAATAGATAGAATAGAATGGAATGGAATGGAATAGAATTAGAAAGAGTAGCGTAGTTTAGAATAGAGTAGCGTAGTTTAGAATAGAATTAGGTTAGAGTAGAATAGAATAGAATTGAATTGAATAAAATAGAACAGAATAGAAGAGAAGTTAGAATCGAGTAGAGCAGAATAGAATACAGAATAGAGTAGAATCAGAATCAGAATCAGAATCAGAATCAGAATCAGAATCAGAATCAGAATCAGAATCAGAATCAGAATCAGAATCACAATCACAATCAGAATCAGAATCAGAAACAGAATCAGAAACAGAAACAGAAACAGAAACAGAAACAGAAACAGAAACAGAAAACAGAATTAGAATTAGAATTAGAACTAGAATTAGAATTAGAATTAGAATTAGAATTAGAAATTAGAATTAGAATTAGAATTAGAATTAGAATTAGAATTGAATTAGAATTAGAATTAGAATTAGAATTAGAATTAGAATTAGAATAGAATTACAGAATAGAGTAGAATCAGAATCAGAATCAGAACAGAATCAGAATCAGAATCAGAATCAGAATCAGAATCAGAATCAGAATCAGACATCAGAACAGAAACAGAAACAGAAACAGAAACAGAAACAGAAACAGAAACAGAAACAGAAACAGAAACAGAAACAGAAACAGAAACAGAAACAGAATTAGAATTAGAATTAGAATTAGAATTAGAATTAGAATTAGAATTAGAATTAGAATTAGAATTAGAATTAGAATTAGAATTAGAATTAGAATAGAGTAGAATAGAATACAGAATAGAGAAGAATAGAATGGGAATGGAATGGAATAGAATTAGAATAGAATAGAATAGAATAGAAGGAAATAGAATAGAATAGAATAGAATAGAATAGAATAGAATAGAATAGAATAGAATAGAATAGAATAGAAAATTAGAATAGAGTAGAGCAGAATAGAATACAGAATAGAGTAGAATCAGAATCAGAATCAGAATCAGAATCAGAAACAGAAACAGAATTAATTAGAATTAGAATTAGAATTAGAATTAGAATTAGGAATTAGAATTAGAATTAGAATTAGAATTAGAATTAGAATTAGAATTAGAATTAGAATTAGAATTAGAATTAGAATTAGAATTAGAATTAGAATTAGAATTAGAATTAGAATTAGAATTAGAATTAGAATTAGTATTAGAATTAGAATTAGAATAGAATACAGAATAGAGTAGCTAAGAGTAGAATAGAATTAGAATAGAGCAGAGTGGAATAGAATTAGAATACAGAAGAGAAGAGTAGAGTAGAGTAGAGCAGAGTAGAGTAGAATAGAATAGAATTAGAATAGCATAAAGTAGAGTAGAGTAGAATCAGAATTAGAGTAGAGTAGAGTCGAGTAGAATTACAATAGAGTAGCCTAGAGTAGAGTAGATTAGAATAGAATACAGAATAGAGAAGAATAGAATGGAATGGAATGGAATAGAATTAGAATAGAATAGAATAGAATAGAATAGAATAGATAGAATAGAAATAGAATAGAATAGAATAGAATAGAATAGAAATTAGAATAGAGTAGAGCAGAATAGAATACAGAATAGAGTAGAATCAGAATCAGAATCAGAATCAGAATCAGAATCAGAATCAGAATCAGAATCAGAATCAGAATCAGAATCAGAATCAGAATCAGAATCAGAATCAGAATCAGAATCAGAATCAGAATCAGAATCAGAATCAGAAACAGAAACAGAAACAGAAACAGAAAACAGAAACAGAAAACAGAAAACAGAAACAGAATTAGAACTAGAACTAGAACTAGAATTAGAATTAGAATTAGAATTAGAATTAGAATTTAGAATTAGAATTAGAATTAGAATTAGAATTAGAATTAGAATTAGAATTAGAATTAGAATTAGAATTTAGAATTAGAATTAGAATTAGAATTAGAAATTAGAATTAGAATTAGAATTAGTATTAGAATTAGAATTAGAATAGAATACAGAATAGAGTAGATAAAAGTAGAATTGAATTAGAATAGAGTAGAGTGAATAGAATTAGAATACAGAAGAGAAGAGTAGAGTAGAATAGCGTGAAGTAGATTAGAGTAGAATTAGAATTAGAATAGAGTAGAGGTAGAGTAGAATTACAATAGAGTAGACTAGAGTAGAGTAGAGTAGAATAGCATACAGAATAGAGAAGAATAGAATAGAATGGAATGGAATAGAATTAGAATAGAGTAGAATAGAATAGAATAGAATAGAATAGAATAGAATAGAATAGAATAGAATAGAATAGAATAGAATAGAATAGAATAGAATAGAACAGAACAGAACCAGAACAGAACAGAATAGAAATAGAATAGAATAGAATAGAATAGAATAGGAGTAGATTAGTGTAGAGTAGAGTAGAATAGAATAGAAAAGAAATAGAATAGAATTAGAGTAGAGTAGAGTAGAGTAGAGCAGAGTAGAGTAGAATAGAATAGAATTAGAATAGCGTAAAGTAGAGTAGAGTAGAATTAGAAATTAGAATAGAGTAGAGTAGAGTAGAGTAGAATTAGAATTAGAATAGAGTAGAGTAGAGTAGAGTAGAAATAGAATACAGAATAGAGAAGAATAGAATAGAATGGAATGGAATAGAATTAGAATAGAGTAGAATAGAATAGAATAGAATAGAATGGAATAGAAATAGAATAGAATGAAAATAGAATAGAATAGAATAGAATAGAATAGGAATAGAATAGAATAGAATAGGAATAGAAATAGAATAGAATAGAATAGAATAGAATAGAATGAAATAGAATAGAAATTAGAATAGAGTAGAGCAGAATAGAATACAGAATAGAGTAGAATTAGAATTAGAATTAGAATTAGAATTAGAATTAGAATTAGAATTAGAATTAGAATTAGAATTAGAATTGGAATTGGAATTGGAATTGGAATTGGAATTGGAATTGGAATTGGAATTGGAATTGGAATTGGAATTGGAATTGAAATTGGAATTGGAATTAGAATTAGAATTAGAATTGAATACAGAATAGAGTTGATAGAGTAGAATCGAATTAGAATAGAGTAGAGTGGAATAGAATTAGAATAGAGTGGAAAAGAATAGAATAGAATAGAATAGGAGTAGAGTAGAGTAGAGTAGAGTAGAGTAGAGTAGAGTAGAGTAGAATAGATAGAATAGAATAGAATAGAATAGAATAGAATAGAATAGAATGGAATAGAATTAGAATAGAGTAGCGTAGTTTAGAATAGAGTAGCGTAGTTTAGAATAGAATTAGGTTAGAGTAGAATAGAATTGAATTGAATTGAATAAAATAGAACAGAATAGAAGAGAAGTTAGAATCGAGTAGAGCAGAATAGAATACAGAATAGAGTAGAATCAGAATCAGAATCAGAATCAGAAACAGAAACAGAAACAGAATTAGAATTAGAATTAGAATTAGAATTAGAATTAGAATTAGAATTAGAATTAGAATTAGAATTAGAATTAGAATTAGAATTAGAATTAGAATTAGAATTAGAATTAGAATTAGAATTAGAATTAGAATTAGAATTAGAATTAGAATTAGAATTAGAATTAGAATTAGAATTAGAATTAGAATTAGAATTAGAATTAGAATTAGAATTAGAATTAGAATTAGAATTAGAATTAGAATAGAATACAGAATAGAGTAGCTAAGAGTAGAATAGAATTAGAATAGAGCAGAGTGGAATAGAATTAGAATACAGTAGAGAAGAGTAGAGTAGAGTAGAATTACAATAGAGTACACTAGACTAGAGTAGATTAGAATACAATACAGAATAGAGAAGAATAGAATAGAATAGAATGGAATGGAATAGAATTAGAATAGAGTAGAATAGAATAGAATAGAATAGAATAGAATAGAATAGAATAGAATAGAATAGGAGTAGAGTAGAGTAGAGTAGAGTAGAATAGAATAGAATAGAATAGAATAGAATAGAATAGAATAGAATAGAATAGAATTGAATGGAATGGAATGGAATGGAATGGAATGGAATGGAATGGAATAGAATTAGAATAGAGTAGCGTAGTTTAGAATAGAGTAGCGTAGTTTAGAATAGAATTAGGTTAGAGTAGAATAGAATAGAATTGAATTGAATAAAATAGAACAGAATAGAAGAGAAGTTAGAATCGAGTAGAGCAGAATAGAATACAGAATAGAGTAGAATCAGAATCAGAATCAGAATCAGAATCAGAATCAGAATCAGAATCAGAATCAGAATCAGAATCAGAATCAGAATCAGAATCAGAATCAGAATCAGAAACAGAAACAGAAACAGAAACAGAAACAGAAACAGAAACAGAAACAGAATTCGAATTAGAACTAGAACTAGAACTAGAATTCGAATTCGAATTAGAATTCGAATTCGAATTAGAATTAGAATTCGAATTAGAATTAGAATTAGAATTAGAATTAGAATTAGAATTAGAATTAGAATTAGAATTAGAATTAGAATTAGAATAGAATACAGAATAGAATAGAATCAGAATCAGAATCAGAATCAGAATCAGAATCAGAATCAGAATCAGAATCAGAATCAGAATCAGAATCAGAATCAGAATCAGAATCAGAAACAGAAACAGAAACAGAAACAGAAACAGAAACAGAAACAGAAACAGAAACAGAAACAGAAACAGAAACAGAAACAGAATTAGAATTAGAATTAGAATTAGAATTAGAATTAGAATTAGAATTAGAATTAGAATTAGAATTAGAATTAGAATTAGAATTAGAATTAGAATTAGAATTAGAATTAGAATTAGAATAGAGAAGAATAGAATGGAATGGAATGGAATAGAATTAGAATAGAATAGAATAGAATAGAAGGAAATAGAATAGAATAGAATAGAATAAAATAGAATAGAATAGAATAGAATAGAAATTAGAATAGAGTAGAGCAGAATAGAATACAGAATAGAGTAGAATCAGAATCAGAATCAGAATCAGAATCAGAATCAGAATCAGAATCAGAATCAGAATCAGAATCAGAATCAGAATCAGAATCAGAATCAGAATCAGAATCAGAATCAGAATCAGAATCAGAATCAGAATCAGAATCAGAATTAGAATTAGAATTAGAATAGAATACAGAATAGAGTAGCTAAGTGTAGAATAGAATTAGAATAGAGTAGAGTGGAATAGAATTAGAATACAGTAGAGAAGAGTAGAGTAGAGTAGAGCAGAGTAGAGTATAGTAGAATTACAATAGAGTACACTAGACTAGAGTAGATTAGAATACAATACAGAATAGAGAAGAATAGAATAGAATGGAATGGAATAGAATTAGAATAGAGTAGAATAGAATAGAATAGAATAGAATGAAATAGAATAGAATAGAATAGAATAGAATAGAATAGAATAGAATAGAATAGAATAGAATAGAATAGAATAGAATAGGAGTAGATTAGTGTAGAGTAGAGTAGAGCAGAGTAGAGTAGAATAGAATAGAATTAGAATAGCGTAAAGTAGAGTAGAGTATAATTAGAATTAGAATAGAGTAGAGTAGAGTAGAATTACAACAGAGTAGACTAGAGTAGAGTAGATTAGAATAGAATACAGAATAGAGAAGAATAGAATAGAATGGAATGGAATGGAATGGAATAGAATTAGAATGGAGTAGAATAGAATAGAATAGAATAGAATAGAATAGAATAGAATAGAATAGAATAGAATAGAATAGAATAGAATAGAATAGAATAGAATAGAATAGAATAGAATAGGAGTAGATTTGTGTAGAGTAGAGTAGAATAGAATAGAAAAGAATAGAATAGAATTAGAGTAGAGTAGAGTAGAGTAGAGCAGAGTAGAGTAGAATAGAATAGAATTAGAATAGCGTAAAGTAGAGTAGAGTAGAATTAGAATTAGAATAGAGTAGAGTAGAGTAGAATTACAACAGAGTAGACTAGAGTAGAGTAGATTAGAATAGAATACAGAATAGAGAAGAATAGAATAGAATGGAATGGAATAGAATTAGAATAGAGTAGAATAGAATAGAATAGAATAGAATAGAATGAAATAGAATAGAATAGAATAGAAATTAGAATAGAGTAGAGCAGAATAGAATACAGAATAGAGTAGAATCAGAATCAGAATCAGAATCAGAATCAGAATCAGAATCAGAATCAGAATCAGAATCAGAATCAGAATCAGAATCAGAATCAGAATCAGAATCAGAATCAGAATCAGAATCAGAAACAGAAACAGAAACAGAAACAGAAACAGAAACAGAAACAGAAACAGAAACAGAATAGAACTAGAACTAGAACTAGAACTAGAATTAGAATTAGAATTAGAATTAGAATTAGTATTAGAATTAGAATTAGAATTAGAATTAGAATTAGTATTAGAATTAGAATTAGAATAGAATACAAAATAGAGTAGATAAGAGTAGAATTGAATTAGAATAGAGTAGAGTGGAATAGAATTAGAACACAGAAGAGAAGAGTAGAGTAGAATAGCGTGAAGTAGATTAGAGTAGAATTAGAATTAGAATAGAGTAGAGTAGAATTACAACAGAGTAGACTAGAGTAGAGTAGAGTAGAATAGCATACAGAATAGAGAAGAATAGAATAGAATGGAATGGAATAGAATTAGAATAGAGTAGAATAGAATAGAATAGAATAGAATAGAATAGAATAGAATAGAATAGAATAGAATAGAATAGAATAGAATAGAATAGAACAGAATAGAATAAAATAGAATAGAATAGGAGTAGATTAGTGTAGAGTAGAGTAGAATATAATAGAAAAGAATAGAATAGAATTAGAGTAGAGTAGAGTAGAGCAGAGTAGAGTAGAATAGAATAGAATTAGAATAGCGTAAAGTAGAGTAGAGTAGAATTAGAATTAGAATAGAGTAGAGTAGAGTAGAGTAGAATTACAATAGGGTAGACTAGAGTAGAGTAGAGTAGAATAGAATACAGAATAGAGAAGAATAGAATAGAATGGAATGGAATAGAATTAGAATATAGTAGAATAGAATAGAATAGAATAGAATAGAATAGAATGGAATAGAATAGAATAGAATGAAATAGAATAGAATAGAATAGAATAGAATAGAATAGAATAGAATAGAATAGAATGAAATAGAATAGAAATTAGAATAGAACAGAGCAGAATAGAATACAGAATAGAGTAGAATTAGAATTAGAATTAGAATTAGAATTAGAATTAGAATTAGAATTAGAATTAGAATTAGAATTAGAATTAGAATTAGAATTAGAATTAGAATTAGAATTAGAATTAGAATTAGAATTAGAATTAGAATTAGAATTAGAATTAGAATTAGAATTAGAATTAGAATTAGAATTAGAATTAGAATTAGAATTAGAATTAGAATTAGAATTAGAATTAGAATTAGAATAGAATACAGAATAGAGTAGCTAAGAGTAGAATATAATTAGAATAGAGTGGAATAGAATTAGAATACAGTAGAGAAGAGTAGAGTAGAGTAGAGCAGAGTGGAGTATAGTAGAATTACAATAGAGTACACTAGACTAGAGTAGATTAGAATACAATACAGAATAGAGAAGAATAGAATAGAATAGAATAGAATAGAATAGAATGGAATGGAATGGAATAGAATTAGAATAGAATAGAATAGAATAGAATAGAATAGAATAGAATAGAATAGAATAGAATAGAATAGAATAGAATAGAATAGAATAGAATAGAATAGGAGTAGATTAGTGTAGAGTAGAGTAGAATAGAATAGAAAAGAATAGAATAGAATTAGAGTAGAGTAGAGTAGAGTAGAGCAGAGTAGAGTAGAATAGAATAGAATTAGAATAGCGTAAAGTAGAGTAGAGTAGAATTAGAATTAGAATAGAGTAGAGTAGAGTAGAATTACAACAGAGTAGACTAGAGTAGAGTAGATTAGAATAGAATACAGAATAGAGAAGAATAGAATAGAATGGAATGGAATAGAATTAGAATAGAGTAGAATAGAATAGAATAGAATAGAATGAAATAGAATAGAATAGAATAGAAATTAGAATAGAGTAGAGCAGAATAGAATACAGAATAGAGTAGAATCAGAATCAGAATGAGAATCAGAATCAGAATGAGAATCAGAATCAGAATCAGAATCAGAATCAGAATCAGAATCAGAAACAGAAACAGAAACAGAAACAGAAACAGAAACAGAAACAGAAACAGAAACAGAAACAGAAACAGAAACAGAATTCGAATTCGAATTAGAACTAGAACTAGAATTAGAATTAGAATTAGAATTAGAATTAGAATTAGAATTAGAATTAGAATTAGAATTAGAATTAGAATTAGAATAGAATACAGAATAGAGTAGCTAAGAGTAGAATAGAATTAGAATAGAGTAGAGTGGAATAGAATTAGAATACAGTAGAGAAGAGTAGAGTAGAGTAGAGCAGAGTAGAGTAGAGTAGAATTACAATAGAGTACATTAGACTAGAGTAGATTAGAATACAATACAGAATAGAGAAGAATAGAATAGAATAGAATGGAATGGAATGGAATAGAATTAGAATAGAGTAGTGTAGTTTAGAATAGAATTAGGATAGAGTAGAATAGAATAGAATTGAATTGAATAAAATAGAACCGAATAGAATAGAAGTTAGAATCGAGTAGAGCAGAATAGAATATAGAATAGAGTAGAATAGAATAGAATAGAATAGAATTAGAATAGAGTAGAATAGAATAGAATAGAATAGAATAGAATAGAATAGAATAGAATAGAATAGAATAGAATAGAATAGAATAGAATAGAATAGAATTGAAATTAGAATAGAGTAGAGCAGAATAGAATACAGAATAGAGTAGAATTAGAATTAGAATTAGAATTAGAATTAGAATTAGAATTAGAATTAGAATTAGAATTAGAATTAGAATTAGAATTAGAATTAGAATTAGAATTAGAATTAGAATTAGAATTGGAATTGGAATTGGAATTGGAATTGGAATTGGAATTGGAATTGGAATTGGAATTGGAATTGGAATTGGAATTGGAATTAGAATAGAATACAGAATAGAGTAGATAAGAGTAGAATCGAATTAGAATAGAGTAGAGTGGAATAGAATTAGAATACAGAAGAGAAGAGAAGAGTAGAGTAGAGTAGAGCAGAGTAGAGTAGAATAGAATAGAATTAGAATAGCGTAAAGTAGAGTAGAGTAGAATTAGAATTAGAATAGAGTAGAGTAGAGTAGAGTAGAGTAGAATTACAATAGAGTAGACTAGAGTAGAGTAGAGTAGAATAGAATACAGAATAGAGAAGAATAGAATAGAATGGAATGGAATAGAATTAGAATAGAGTAGAATAGAATAGAATAGAATAGAATAGAATAGAATAGAATAGAATAGAATAGAATAGAATAGAATAGAATAGAATGGAATGGAATGGAATAGAATTAGAATGGAGTAGAATAGAATAGAATAGAATAGAATAGAATAGAATAGAATAGAATAGAATAGAATAGAATGGAATGGAATGGAATAGAATTAGAATGGAGTAGAATAGAATAGAATAGAATAGAATAGAACAGAACAGAACAGAATAGAATAGAATAGAATAGAATAGAATAGAATAGAATAGAATAGGAGTAGATTAGTGTAGAGTAGAGTAGAATAGAATAGAAAAGAATAGAATAGAATTAGAGTAGAGTAGAGTAGAGTAGAGCAGAGTAGAGTAGAATAGAATAGAATTAGAATAGCGTAAAGTAGAGTAGAGTAGAATTAGAATTAGAATAGAGTAGAGTAGAGTAGAATTACAACAGAGTAGACTAGAGTAGAGTAGATTAGAATAGAATACAGAATAGAGAAGAATAGAATAGAATGGAATGGAATAGAATTAGAATAGAGTAGAATAGAATAGAGTAGAATAGAATAGAATAGAATAGAATAGAATGAAATAGAATAGAATAGAATAGAAATTAGAATAGAGTAGAGCAGAATAGAATACAGAATAGAGTAGAATCAGAATCAGAATCAGAATCAGAATCAGAATCAGAATCAGAATCAGAATCAGAAACAGAAACAGAAACAGAAACAGAAACAGAAACAGAAACAGAAACAGAAACAGAAACAGAAACAGAAACAGAATTCGAATTCGAACTAGAACTAGAACTAGAATTAGAATTAGAATTAGAATTAGAATTAGAATTAGAATTAGAATTAGAATTAGAATTAGAATTAGAATTCGAATTAGAACTAGAACTAGAATTAGAATTAGAATTAGAATTAGAATTAGAATTAGAATTAGAATTAGAATTAGAATTAGAATTAGAATTAGAATTAGAATAGAATACAGAATAGAGTAGAGTGGAATAGAATTAGAATACAGTAGAGAAGAGTAGAGTAGAGTAGAGCAGAGTAGAGTAGAGTAGAATTACAATAGAGTACATTAGACTAGAGTAGATTAGAATACAATACAGAATAGAGAAGAATAGAATAGAATAGAATGGAATGGAATGGAATAGAATTAGAATAGAGTAGTGTAGTTTAGAATAGAATTAGGATAGAGTAGAATAGAATAGAATTGAATTGAATAAAATAGAACCGAATAGAATAGAAGTTAGAATCGAGTAGAGCAGAATAGAATATAGAATAGAGTAGAATAGAATAGAATAGAATAGAATTAGAATAGAGTAGAATAGAATAGAATAGAATAGAATAGAATAGAATACAATAGAATAGAATAGAATAGAATAGAATAGAATAGAATTGAAATTAGAATAGAGTAGAGCAGAATAGAATACAGAATAGAGTAGAATTAGAATTAGAATTAGAATTAGAATTAGAATTAGAATTAGAATTAGAATTAGAATTAGAATTAGAATTAGAATTAGAATTAGAATTAGAATTAGAATTAGAATTAGAATTAGAATTAGAATTAGAATTGGAATTGGAATTGGAATTGGAATTGGAATTGGAATTGGAATTGGAATTGGAATTGGAATTGGAATTGGAATTAGAATAGAATACAGAATAGAGTAGATAA
This sequence comes from Hydrophis major, assembly GCA_033807585.1. Taxonomy (NCBI): domain Eukaryota; kingdom Metazoa; phylum Chordata; class Lepidosauria; order Squamata; family Elapidae; genus Hydrophis; species Hydrophis major. The sequence goes on along the minus strand of JAUCBL010000663.1, from coordinate 31,862 downwards.
GAGTAGAATCGAATTAGAATAGAGTAGAGTGGAATAGAATTAGAATACAGAAGAGAAGAGAAGAGTAGAGTAGAGTAGAGCAGAGTAGAGTAGAGTAGAATAGAATAGAATTAGAATAGCGTAAAGTAGAGTAGAGTAGAATTAGAATTAGAATAGAGTAGAGTAGAGTAGAGTAGAATTACAATAGAGTAGACTAGAGTAGAGTAGAGTAGAATAGAATACAGAATAGAGAAGAATAGAATAGAATGGAATTGAATAGAATTAGAATAGAGTAGAATAGAATAGAATAGAATAGAATAGAATAGAATAGAATAGAATAGAATAGAATAGAATAGAAATTAGAATAGAGTAGAGCAGAGCAGAATAGAATACAGAATAGAGAAGAATAGAATAGAATAGAATGGAATGGAATGGAATAGAATTAGAATAGAGTAGTGTAGTTTAGAATAGAATTAGGATAGAGTAGAATAGAATTGAATTGAATTGAATAAAATAGAACCGAATAGAATAGAAGTTAGAATCGAGTAGAGCAGAATAGAATATAGAATAGAGTAGAATAGAATAGAATAGAATTAGAATAGAGTAGAATAGAATAGAATAGAATAGAATAGAATAGAATAGAAATTAGAATAGAGTAGAGCAGAATAGAATACAGAATAGAGTAGAATTAGAATTAGAATTAGAATCAGAATCAGAATCAGAATCAGAATCAGAATCAGAATCAGAATCAGAATCAGAATCAGAATCAGAATCAGAATCAGAATCAGAATCAGAATCAGAATCAGAATAAGAATCAGAATCAGAATCAGAATCAGAATCAGAATTAGAATTAGAATAGAATACAGAATAGAGTAGCTAAGAGTAGAATAGAATTAGAATAGAGTAGAGTGGAATAGAATTAGAATACAGTAGAGAAGAGTAGAGTAGAGCAGAGTAGAGTATAGTAGAATTACAATAGAATACACTAGACTAGAGTAGATTAGAATACAATACAGAATAGAGAAGAATAGAATAGAATGGAATGGAATAGAATTAGAATAGAGTAGAATAGAATAGAATGAAATAGAATAGAATAGAATAGAAATTAGAATAGAGTAGAGCAGAATAGAATACAGAATAGAGTAGAATCAGAATCAGAATCAGAATCAGAATCAGAATCAGAAACAGAAACAGAAACAGAAACAGAAACAGAAACAGAAACAGAAACAGAAACAGAAACAGAAACAGAAACAGAAACAGAATTAGAATTAGAACTAGAACTAGAATTAGAATTAGAATTAGAATTAGAATTAGAATTAGAATTAGAATTAGAATTAGAATTAGAATTAGAATTAGAATTAGAATTAGAATTAGAATTAGAATTAGAATTAGAATTAGAATTAGAATTAGTATTAGAATTAGAATTAGAATAGAATACAGAATAGAGTAGCTAAGAGTAGAATAGAATTAGAATAGAGCAGAGTGGAATAGAATTAGAATACAGTAGAGAAGAGTAGAGTAGAGTAGAATTACAATAGAGTACACTAGACTAGAGTAGATTAGAATACAATACAGAATAGAGAAGAATAGAATAGAATGGAATGGAATGGAATAGAATTAGAATAGAGTAGAATAGAATAGAATAGAATAGAATAGAATAGAATAGGAGTAGAGTAGAGTAGAGTAGAGTAGAGTAGAGTAGAATAGAATAGAATAGAATAGAATAGAATAGAATAGAATAGAATAGAATAGAATGGAATGGAATAGAATTAGAATAGAGTAGCGTAGTTTAGAATAGAGTAGCGTAGTTTAGAATAGAATTAGGTTAGAGTAGAATAGAATAGAATTGAATTGAATAAAATAGAACAGAATAGAAGAGAAGTTAGAATCGAGTAGAGCAGAATAGAATACAGAATAGAGTAGAATCAGAATCAGAATCAGAATCAGAATCAGAATCAGAATCAGAATCAGAATCAGAATCAGAATCAGAATCAGAATCAGAATCAGAATCAGAATCAGAATCACAATCACAATCACAATCACAATCAGAAACAGAAACAGAAACAGAAACAGAAACAGAAACAGAAACAGAAACAGAAACAGAATTAGAATTAGAATTAGAAGTAGAACTAGAATTAGAATTAGAATTAGAATTAGAATTAGAATTAGAATTAGAATTAGAATTAGAATTAGAATTAGAATTAGAATTAGAATTAGAATTAGAATTAGAATAGAATACAGAATAGAGTAGAATCAGAATCAGAATCAGAATCAGAATCAGAATCAGAATCAGAAACAGAAACAGAAACAGAAACAGAAACAGAAACAGAAACAGAAACAGAAACAGAAACAGAAACAGAAACAGAAACAGAAACAGAAACAGAAACAGAAACAGAAACAGAAACAGAAACAGAAACAGAAACAGAAACAGAAACAGAAACAGAAACAGAATTAGAATTAGAATTAGAATTAGAATTAGAATTAGAATTAGAATTAGAATTAGAATTAGAATTAGAATTAGAATTAGAATTAGAATAGAGTAGAATAGAATATAGAATAGAGAAGAATAGAATGGAATGGAATGGAATAGAATTAGAATAGAATAGAATAGAATAGAATAGAAGGAAATAGAATAGAATAGAATAGAATAGAATAAAATAGAATAGAATAGAATAGAATAGAAATTAGAATAGAGTAGAGCAGAATAGAATACAGAATAGAGTAGAATCAGAATCAGAATCAGAAACAGAATCAGAAACAGAAACAGAAACAGAAACAGAAACAGAAACAGAAACAGAAACAGAATTAGAATTAGAATTAGAATTAGAATTAGAATTAGAATTAGAATTAGAATTAGAATTAGAATTAGAATTAGAATTAGAATTAGAATTAGAATTAGAATTAGAATTAGAATTAGAATTAGAATTAGAATTAGAATTAGAATTAGAATTAGAATTAGAATTAGAATTAGTATTAGAATTAGAATTAGAATAGAATACAGAATAGAGTAGCTAAGAGTAGAATAGAATTAGAATAGAGCAGAGTGGAATAGAATTAGAATACAGAAGAGAAGAGTAGAGTAGAGTAGAGCAGAGTAGAGTAGAATAGAATAGAATTAGAATAGCATAAAGTAGAGTAGAGTAGAATCAGAATTAGAGTAGAGTAGAGTCGAGTAGAATTACAATAGAGTAGCCTAGAGTAGAGTAGATTAGAATAGAATACAGAATAGAGAAGAATAGAATGGAATGGAATGGAATAGAATTAGAATAGAATAGAATAGAATAGAATAGAATAGAATAGAATAGAATAGAATAGAATAGAATAGAATAGAATAGAATAGAATAGAATAGAATAGAAATTAGAATAGAGTAGAGCAGAATAGAATACAGAATAGAGTAGAATCAGAATCAGAATCAGAATCAGAATCAGAATCAGAATCAGAATCAGAATCAGAATCAGAATCAGAATCAGAATCAGAATCAGAATCAGAATCAGAATCAGAATCAGAATCAGAATCAGAAACAGAAACAGAAACAGAAACAGAAACAGAAACAGAAACAGAAACAGAAACAGAAACAGAAACAGAATTAGAACTAGAACTAGAACTAGAACTAGAATTAGAATTAGAATTAGAATTAGAATTAGAATTAGAATTAGAATTAGAATTAGAATTAGAATTAGAATTAGAATTAGAATTAGAATTAGAATTAGAATTAGTATTAGAATTAGAATTAGAATTAGAATAGAATACAGAATAGAGTAGATAAAAGTAGAATTGAATTAGAATAGAGTAGAGTGGAATAGAATTAGAATACAGAAGAGAAGAGTAGAGTAGAATAGCGTGAAGTAGATTAGAGTAGAATTAGAATTAGAATAGAGTAGAGTAGAGTAGAATTACAATAGAGTAGACTAGAGTAGAGTAGAGTAGAATAGCATACAGAATAGAGAAGAATAGAATAGAATGGAATGGAATAGAATTAGAATAGAGTAGAATAGAATAGAATAGAATAGAATAGAATAGAATAGAATAGAATAGAATAGAATAGAATAGAATAGAACAGAACAGAACAGAACAGAACAGAATAGAATAGAATAGAATAGAATAGAATAGAATAGAATAGAATAGAATAGAATAGAATAGATTAGGAGTAGATTAGTGTAGAGTAGAGTAGAATAGAATAGAAAAGAATAGAATAGAATTAGAGTAGAGTAGAGTAGAGTAGAGCAGAGTAGAGTAGAATAGAATAGAATTAGAATAGCGTAAAGTAGAGTAGAGTAGAATTAGAATTAGAATAGAGTAGAGTAGAGTAGAGTAGAATTAGAATTAGAATAGAGTAGAGTAGAGTAGAGTAGAGTAGAATAGAATACAGAATAGAGAAGAATAGAATGGAATAGAATAGAATAGAATGAAATAGAATAGAATAGAATAGAATAGAATAGAATAGAATAGAATAGAATAGAATAGAATAGAATAGAATAGAATAGAAATTAGAACAGAGTAGAGCAGAATAGAATACAGAATAGAGTAGAATTAGAATTAGAATTAGAATTAGAATTAGAATTAGAATTAGAATTAGAATTAGAATTAGAATTAGAATTAGAATTAGAATTAGAATTAGAATTAGAATTAGAATTAGAATTGGAATTGGAATTGGAATTGGAATTGGAATTGGAATTGGAATTGGAATTGGAATTGGAATTGGAATTGGAATTGGAATTGGAATTGGAATTGGAATTAGAATTAGAATTGAATACAGAATAGAGTTGATAAGAGTAGAATCGAATTAGAATAGAGTAGAGTGGAATAGAATTAGAATAGAGTAGAAAAGAATAGAATAGAATAGAATAGGAGTAGAGTAGAGTAGAGTAGAGTAGAGTAGAGTAGAGTAGAATAGAATAGAATAGAATAGAATAGAATAGAATAGAATAGAATAGAATGGAATAGAATTAGAATAGAGTAGCGTAGTTTAGAATAGAGTAGCGTAGTTTAGAATAGAATTAGGTTAGAGTAGAATAGAATTGAATTGAATTGAATAAAATAGAACAGAATAGAAGAGAAGTTAGAATCGAGTAGAGCAGAATAGAATACAGAATAGAGTAGAATCAGAATCAGAATCAGAAACAGAAACAGAAACAGAAACAGAAACAGAATTAGAATTAGAATTAGAATTAGAATTAGAATTAGAATTAGAATTAGAATTAGAATTAGAATTAGAATTAGAATTAGAATTAGAATTAGAATTAGAATTAGAATTAGAATTAGAATTAGAATTAGAATTAGAATTAGAATTAGAATTAGAATTAGAATTAGAATTAGAATTAGAATTAGAATTAGAATTAGAATTAGAATTAGAATTAGAATTAGAATTAGAATTAGAATAGAATACAGAATAGAGTAGCTAAGAGTAGAATAGAATTAGAATAGAGCAGAGTGGAATAGAATTAGAATACAGTAGAGAAGAGTAGAGTAGAGTAGAATTACAATAGAGTACACTAGACTAGAGTAGATTAGAATACAATACAGAATAGAGAAGAATAGAATAGAATAGAATGGAATGGAATAGAATTAGAATAGAGTAGAATAGAATAGAATAGAATAGAATAGAATAGAATAGAATAGAATAGAATAGGAGTAGAGTAGAGTAGAGTAGAGTAGAGTAGAATAGAATAGAATAGAATAGAATAGAATAGAATAGAATAGAATAGAATAGAATAGAATTGAATAGAATGGAATGGAATGGAATGGAATAGAATTAGAATAGAGTAGCGTAGTTTAGAATAGAGTAGCGTAGTTTAGAATAGAATTAGGTTAGAGTAGAATAGAATAGAATTGAATTGAATAAAATAGAACAGAATAGAAGAGAAGTTAGAATCGAGTAGAGCAGAATAGAATACAGAATAGAGTAAAATCAGAATCAGAATCAGAATCAGAATCAGAATCAGAATCAGAATCAGAATCAGAATCAGAATCAGAATCAGAATCAGAATCGGAATCACAATCACAATCAGAATCAGAATCAGAAACAGAATCAGAAACAGAAACAGAAACAGAAACAGAAACAGAAACAGAAACAGAAACAGAATTCGAATTAGAATTAGAACTAGAACTAGAATTAGAATTAGAATTAGAATTAGAATTAGAATTAGAATTAGAATTAGAATTAGAATTAGAATTAGAATTAGAATTAGAATTAGAATTAGAATTAGAATTAGAATTAGAATTAGAATTAGAATTAGAATTAGAATTAGAATAGAATACAGAATAGAGTAGAATCAGAATCAGAATCAGAATCAGAATCAGAATCAGAATCAGAATCAGAATCAGAATCAGAATCAGAATCAGAATCAGAATCAGAATCAGAATTAGAATTAGAATTAGAATAGAATACAGAATAGAGTAGCTAAGTGTAGAATAGAATTAGAATAGAGTAGAGTGGAATAGAATTAGAATACAGTAGAGAAGAGTAGAGTAGAGTAGAGCAGAGTAGAGTATAGTAGAATTACAATAGAGTACACTAGACTAGAGTAGATTAGAATACAATACAGAATAGAGAAGAATAGAATAGAATGGAATGGAATAGAATTAGAATAGAGTAGAATAGAATAGAATAGAATAGAATGAAATAGAATAGAATAGAATAGAATAGAATAGAATAGAATAGAATAGAATAGAATAGAATAGAATAGAATAGAATAGAATAGAATAGAATAGGAGTAGAGTAGAGTAGAGTAGAGTAGAGTAGAGTAGAGTAGAGTAGAGTAGAATAGAATAGAATAGAATAGAATAGAATAGAATAGAATAGAATAGAATAGAATGGAATAGAATTAGAATAGAGTAGCGTAGTTTAGAATAGAGTAGCGTAGTTTAGAATAGAATTAGGTTAGAGTAGAATAGAATTGAATTGAATTGAATAAAATAGAACAGAATAGAAGAGAAGTTAGAATCGAGTAGAGCAGAATAGAATACAGAATAGAGTAGAATCAGAATCAGAATCAGAATCAGAATCAGAAACAGAAACAGAATTAGAATTAGAATTAGAATTAGAATTAGAATTAGAATTAGAATTAGAATTAGAATTAGAATTAGAATTAGAATTAGAATTAGAATTAGAATTAGAATTAGAATTAGAATTAGAATTAGAATTAGAATTAGAATTAGAATTAGAATTAGAATTAGAATTAGAATTAGAATTAGAATTAGAATTAGAATTAGAATTAGAATAGAATACAGAATAGAGTAGCTAAGAGTAGAATAGAATTAGAATAGAGCAGAGTGGAATAGAATTAGAATACAGTAGAGAAGAGTAGAGTAGAGTAGAATTACAATAGAGTACACTAGACTAGAGTAGATTAGAATACAATACAGAATAGAGAAGAATAGAATAGAATAGAATGGAATGGAATAGAATTAGAATAGAGTAGAATAGAATAGAATAGAATAGAATAGAATAGAATAGAATAGAATAGAATAGAATAGAATAGAATAGAATAGAATAGAATAGGAGTAGAGTAGAGTAGAGTAGAATAGAATAGAATAGAATAGAATAGAATAGAATAGAATAGAATAGAATAGAATAGAATAGAATTGAATAGAATGGAATGGAATGGAATGGAATAGAATTAGAATAGAGTAGCGTAGTTTAGAATAGAGTAGCGTAGTTTAGAATAGAATTAGGTTAGAGTAGAATAGAATAGAATTGAATTGAATAAAATAGAACAGAATAGAAGAGAAGTTAGAATCGAGTAGAGCAGAATAGAATACAGAATAGAGTAAAATCAGAATCAGAATCAGAATCAGAATCAGAATCAGAATCAGAATCAGAATCAGAATCAGAATCAGAATCAGAATCAGAATCAGAATCAGAATCAGAATCAGAATCAGAATCAGAATCAGAATCAGAATCAGAAACAGAAACAGAAACAGAAACAGAAACAGAAACAGAAACAGAAACAGAAACAGAATTAGAATTAGAATTAGAATTAGAATTAGAATTAGAATTAGAATTAGAATTAGAATAGAGTAGAATAGAATACAGAATAGAGTAGCTAAGAGTAGAATCGAATTAGAATAGAGTAGAGTGGAATAGAATTAGAATGAAGAAGAGAAGAGTAGAGTAGAATAGAATAGAATAGAATAGAATAGGAGTAGATTAGTGTAGAGTAGAGTAGAATAGAATAGAAAAGAATAGAATAGAATTAGAGTAGAGTAGAGTAGAGTAGAGCAGAGTAGAGTAGAATAGAATAGAATTAGAATAGCGTAAAGTAGAGTAGAATAGAATGAGAATTAGAATAGAGTAGAGTAGAGTAGAGTAGAATTACAATAGAGTAGACTAGAAAAGAGTAGAGTAGAATAGAATACAGAATAGAGAAGAATAGAGTAGAATGGAATGGAATAGAATTAGAATAGAGTAGAATAGAGTAGAATAGAATAGAATTAGAATTAGAATTAGAATTAGAATTGGAATTGGAATTGGAATTGGAATTGGAATTGGAATTGGAATTGGAATTAGAATTAGAATTAGAATAGAATACAGAATAGAGTAGATAAGAGTAGAATCGAATTAGAATAGAGTAGAGTGGAATAGAATTAGAATACAGAAGAGAAGAGTAGAGTAGATTAGAGTAGAGCAGAGTAGAGTAGAATAGAATAGAATTAGAATAGCGTAAAGTAGAGTAGAATAGAATGAGAATTAGAATAGAGTAGAGTAGAGTAGAGTAGAATTACAATAGAGTAGACTAGAAAAGAGTAGAGTAGAATAGAATACAGAATAGAGAAGAATAGAATAGAATGGAATGGAATAGAATTAGAATAGAGTAGAATAGAATAGAGTAGAATAGAATAGAATAGAATAGAATTAGAATTAGAATTAAAATTAGAATTGGAATTGGAATTGGAATTGGAATTGGAATTGGAATTGGAATTGGAATTGGAATTGGAATTGGAATTGGAATTGGAATTGGAATTGGAATTAGAATAGAATACAGAATAGAGTAGATAAGAGTAGAATCGAATTAGAATAGAGTAGAGTGGAATAGAATTAGAATACAGTAGAGAAGAGTAGAGTAGAGTAGAGCAGAGTAGAGTAGAGTAGAATTACAATAGAGTACATTAGACTAGACTAGATTAGAATACAATACAGAATAGAGAAGAATAGAATAGAATAGAATGGAATGGAATGGAATAGAATTAGAATAGAGTAGTGTAGTTTAGAATAGAATTAGGATAGAGTAGAATAGAATTGAATTGAATTGAATAAAATAGAACCGAATAGAATAGAAGTTAGAATCGAGTAGAGCAGAATAGAATATAGAATAGAGTAGAATAGAATAGAATAGAATTAGAATAGAGTAGAATAGAATAGAATAGAATAGAATAGAATAGAATAGAATAGAATAGAATAGAATAGAATAGAATAGAAATTAGAATAGAGTAGAGCAGAATAGAATACAGAATAGAGTAGAATTAGAATTAGAATTAGAATTAGAATTAGAATTAGAATTAGAATTGGAATTGGAATTGGAATTGGAATTGGAATTGGAATTGGAATTGGAATTGGAATTGGAATTGGAATTGGAATTGGAATTGGAATTGGAATTAGAATAGAATACAGAATAGAGTAGATAAGAGTAGAATCGAATTAGAATAGAGTAGAGTGGAATAGAATTAGAATACAGAAGAGAAGAGAAGAGTAGAGTAGAGTAGAGCAGAGTAGAGTAGAATAGAATAGAATTAGAATAGCGTAAAGTAGAGTAGAGTAGAATTAGAATTAGAATAGAGTAGAGTAGAGTAGAGTAGAGTAGAATTACAATAGAGTAGACTAGAGTAGAGTAGAGTAGAATAGAATACAGAATAGAGAAGAATAGAATAGAATGGAATGGAATAGAATTAGAATAGAGTAGAATAGAATAGAATAGAATAGAATAGAATAGAATAGAATAGAATAGAATAGAATAGAGTTGAGCAGAATAGAATACAGAATAGAGTAGAATCAGAATCAGAATCAGAAAGAGAAAGAGAAAGAGAAAGAGAAACAGAAACAGAAACAGAAACAGAAACAGAAACAGAAACAGAAACAGAAACAGAGACAGAGACAGAGACAGAGACAGAGACAGAGACAGAGACAGAATTAGAATTAGAATTAGAATTAGAATTAGAATTAGAATTAGAATTAGATTTAGAATTAGAATTAGAATTAGAATTAGAATTAGAATTAGAATTAGAATTAGAATTAGAATTAGAATTAGAATTAGAATTAGAATTAGAATTAGAATTAGAATTAGAATTAGAATTTGAATTAGAATTAGAATTAGAATTAGAATTAGAATTAGAATAGAATACAGAATAGAGTAGATAAGAGTAGAATCGAATTAGAATAGAGTAGAGTGGAATAGAATTAGAATACAGAAGAGAAGAGTAGAGTAGAGTAGAGCAGAGTAGAGTAGAATAGAATAGAATTAGAATAGCGTAAAGTAGAGTAGAGTAGAGTAGAGTAGAATTAGAATTATAGTAGTGTAGAGTAGAGTAGAATTACAATAGAGTAGCCTAGAGTAGAGTAGATTAGAATAGAATACAGAATAGAGAAGAATGGAATGGAATGGAATGGAATAGAATTAGAATAGAATAGAATAGAATAGAATAGAATAGAATAGAATAGAATAGAATAGAATAGAATAGAATAGAATAGAATAGAATAGAATAGAAATTAGAATAGAGTAGAGCAGAATAGAATACAGAATAGAGTAGAATCAGAATCAGAATCAGAATCAGAATCAGAATCAGAATCAGAATCAGAATCAGAATCAGAATCAGAATCAGAATCAGAAACAGAAACAGAAACAGAACCAGAACCAGAACCAGAACCAGAACCAGAACCAGAACTAGAATTAGAATTAGAATTAGAATTAGAATTAGAATTAGAATTAGAATTAGAATTAGAATTAGAATTAGAATTAGAATTAGTATTAGAATTAGAATTAGAATTAGAATTAGAATTAGAATTAGAATTAGAATTAGAATTAGAATTAGAATTAGAATAGAATACAGAATAGAGTAGATAAGAGTAGAATCGAATTAGAATAGAGTAGAGTGGAATAGAATTAGAATACAGAAGAGAAGAGTAGAGTAGAGTAGAGCAGAGTAGAGTAGAATAGAATAGAATTAGAATAGCGTAAAGTAGAGTAGAGTAGAGTAGAGTAGAATTAGAATTATAGTAGAGTAGAGTAGAGTAGAATTACAATAGAGTAGCCTAGAGTAGAGTAGATTAGAATAGAATACAGAATAGAGAAGAATAGAATGGAATGGAATGGAATAGAATTAGAATAGAATAGAATAGAATAGAATAGAATAGAATAGAATAGAATAGAATAGAATAGAATAGAATAGAATAGAATAGAAATTAGAATAGAGTAGAGCAGAATAGAATACAGAATAGAGTAGAATCAGAATCAGAATCAGAATCAGAATCAGAATCAGAATCAGAATCAGAATCAGAATCAGAATCAGAATCAGAATCAGAATCAGAATCAGAATCAGAATCAGAATCAGAATCAGAATTAGAATTAGAATAGAATACAGAATAGAGTAGCTAAGAGTAGAATAGAATTAGAATAGAGTAGAGTGGAATAGAATTAGAATACAGTAGAGAAGAGTAGAGTAGAGTAGAGCAGAGTAGAGTATAGTAGAATTACAATAGAGTACACTAGAATTAGAATTAGAATTAGAATTAGAATTAGAATTAGAATTAGAATTAGAATTAGAATTAGAATTAGAATTAGAATTAGAATTAGAATTAGAATTAGAATTAGAATTAGAATTAGAATTAGAATTAGAATTAGAATTAGAATTAGAATTAGAATTAGAATTAGAATTAGAATTAGAATTAGAATTAGAATTAGAATTAGAATTAGAATTAGAATTAGAATTAGAATTAGAATTAGAATTAGAATTAGAATTAGAATTAGAATTAGAATAGAATACAGAATAGAGTAGCTAAGAGTGGAATAGAATTAGAATAGAGGAGAGTGGAATAGAATTAGAATACAGTAGAGAAGAGTAGAGTAGAGTAGAGCAGAGTAAATTAGAGTAGAATTACAATAGAGTACACTAGACTAGAGTAGATTAGAATACAATACAGAATAGAGAAGAATAGAATAGAATAGAATGGAATGGAATGGAATAGTATTAGAATAGAGTAGAATAGAATAGAATAGAATAGAATAGAATAGAATAGAATAGAATAGAATAGAATAGGAGTAGAGTAGAGTAGAATAGAATAGAATAGAATAGAATGGAATGGAATAGAATTAGAATAGAGTAGCGTAGTTTAGAATAGAATTAGGATAGAGTAGAATAGAATTGAATTGAATTGAATAAAATAGAACCGAATAGAATAGAATTGAGAATCCAGTAGAGCAGAATAGAATATAGAATAGAGTAAAATAGAATAGAATAGAATTAGAATAGAGTAGAGTAGAGTAGAGTAGAATAGAATAGAATAGAGAAGAATAGAATAGAATAGAATAGAATAGAATAGAATAGAATAGAATAGAATAGAATAGAATAGAATAGAATAGAATTAGAATAGAATTAGAATAGAATAGAATAGAATAGAATAGAATAGAATAGAATAGAGTGGAGTAGAATAGAATAGAATAGAATAGAATAGAATAGAATAGAATAGAATAGAATAGAATAGAATAGAATAGAATATAATTAGAATAGAATTAGAATAGAGTAGAGTAGAGTAGAGTAGAATTAGAATAAAGTAGAGTAGAGTAGAATCGAATTAGAACAGAGTAGAGCAGAGTAGATTAGAGTAGAATAGAATTAGAATAGAGGAGAGGAGAGTAGAATAGAGTAGAATAGAATAGAATAGAATAGAATAGAATAGAATAGAATAGAATTAGAATAGAGTAGAGCAGAATAGAATACAGAATAGAGTAGAATCAGAATCAGAATCAGAATCAGAATCAGAATCAGAATCAGAATCAGAATCAGAATCAGAATCAGAATCAGAATCAGAATCAGAATCAGAATCAGAATCAGAATCAGAATCAGAATCAGAATTAGAATTAGAATTAGAATTAGAATTAGAATTAGAATTAGAATTAGAATTAGAATTAGAATAGAATACAGAATAGAGTAGCTAAGAGTGGAATAGAATTAGAATAGAGGAGAGTGGAATAGAATTAGAATACAGTAGAGAAGAGTAGAGTAGAGTAGAGCAGAGTAAAGTAGAGTAGAATTACAATAGAGTACACTAGACTAGAGTAGATTAGAATAGAATACAGAATAGAGAAGAATAGAATAGAATAGAATGGAATGGAATGGAATAGTATTAGAATAGAGTAGAATAGAATAGAATAGAATAGAATAGGAGTAGAGTAGAGTAGAATAGAATAGAATAGAATAGAATAGAATGGAATGGAATAGAATTAGAATAGAGTAGAGTAGAGTAGAATTACAATAGAGTAGACTAGAGTAGAGTAGAGTAGAATAGCATACAGAATAGACAAGAATAGAATAGAATGGAATGGAATAGAATTAGAATAGAGTAGAATAGAATAGAATAGAATAGAATAGAATAGAATAGAATAGAATAGAATAGAATAGAATAGAATAGAATAGAATAGAATAGAACAGAACAGAACAGAATAGAATAGAACAGAATAGAACAGAATAGAACAGAACAGAACAGAACAGAATAGAATAGAATAGAATAGAATAGAATAGAATAGAATAGAATAGAATAGAATAGAATAGGAGTAGATTAGTGTAGAGTAGAGTAGAATAGAATAGAAAAGAATAGAACAGAATTAGAGTAGAGTAGAGTAGAGCAGAGTAGAGTAGAATAGAATAGAATAGAATTAGAATAGCATAAAGTAGAGTAGAGTAGAATTAGAATTAGAATAGAGTAGAGTAGAGTAGAATTACAATAGGGTAGACTAGAGTAGAGTAGAGTAGAATAGAATACAGAATAGGGAAGAATAGAATAGAATGGAATGGAATAGAATTAGAATAGAGTAGAATAGAATAGAATAGAATAGAATAGAATAGAATAGAATAGAATAGAATAGAATAGAATGGAATAGAATAGAATAGAATGAAATAGAATAGAATAGAATAGAATAGAATAGAATGAAATAGAATAGAAATTAGAAGAGAGTAGAGCAGAATATAATGCAGAATAGAGTAGAATTAGAATTAGAATTAGAATTAGAATTAGAATTAGAATTAGAATTGGAATTGGAATTGGAATTGGAATTGGAATTGGAATTGGAATTGGAATTGGAATTGGAATTGGAATTGGAATTGGAATTGGAATTGGAATTGGAATTGGAATTGGAATTATAATTAGAATTGAATACAGAATAGAGTAGATAAGAGTAGAATCGAATTAGAATAGAGTAGAGTGGAATAGAATTAGAATAGAGTGGAAAAGAATAGAATAGAATAGGAGTAGAGTAGAGTAGAGTAGAGTAGAGTAGAGTAGAGTAGAATAGAATAGAATAGAATAGAATAGAATAGAATAGAATAGAATAGAATAGAATAGAATAGAATAGAATAGAATAGAATAGAATAGAATAGAATAGAATGGAATAGAATAGAATTAGAATAGAGTAGCGTAGTTTAGAATAGAATTAGGTTAGAGTAGAATAGAATTGAATTGAATTGAATAAAATAGAACAGAATAGAAGAGAAGTTAGAATCGAGTAGAGCAGAATAGAATACAGAATAGAGTAGAATCAGAATCAGAATCAGAATCAGAATCAGAAACAGAAACAGAAACAGAAACAGAAACAGAAACAGAATCAGAAACAGAAACAGAAACAGAAACAGAAACAGAAACAGAAACAGAAACAGAAACAGAAACAGAATTAGAATTAGAATTAGAATTAGAATTAGAATTAGAATTAGAATTAGAATTAGAATTAGAATTAGAATTAGAATTAGAATTAGAATTAGAATTAGAATTAGAATTAGAATGAGAATTAGAATTAGAATTAGAATTAGAATTAGAATTAGAATAGAATACAGAATAGAGAAGAATAGAATGGAATGGAATGGAATAGAATTAGAATAGAATAGAATAGAATAGAATAGAAGGAAATAGAATAGAATAGAATAGAATAGAATAGAATAGAATAGAAATTAGAATAGAGTAGAGCAGAATAGAATACAGAATAGAGTAGAATCAGAATCAGAATCAGAATCAGAATCAGAATCAGAATCAGAATCAGAATCAGAATCAGAATCAGAATCAGAATCAGAATCAGAATCAGAATCAGAATCAGAATCAGAATCAGAATCAGAATCAGAATTAGAATTAGAATTAGAATAGAATACAGAATAGAGTAGCTAAGAGTAGAATAGAATTAGAATAGAGTAGAGTGGAATAGAATTAGAATACAGTAGAGAAGAGTAGAGTAGAGTAGAGCAGAGTAGAGTATAGTAGAATTACAATAGAGTACACTAGACTAGAGTTGATTAGAATACAATACAGAATAGAGAAGAATAGAATAGAATAGAATGGAATGGAATGGAATAGTATTAGAATAGAGTAGAATAGAATAGAATAGAATAGAATAGAATAGAATAGAATAGAATAGAATAGAATAGAATAGAATAGAATAGAATAGAAAAGAATAGAATAGAATTAGAGTAGAGTAGAGTAGAATAGAATAGAAAAGAATAGAATAGAATTAGAGTAGAGTAGAGTAGAGCAGAGTAGAGTAGAGTAGAATAGAATAGAATTAGAATAGCGTAAAGTAGAGTAGAGTAGAATTAGAATTAGAATAGAGTAGAGTAGAGTAGAATTACAACAGAGTAGACTAGAGTAGAGTAGATTAGAATAGAATACAGAATAGAGAAGAATAGAATAGAATGGAATGGAATAGAATTAGAATAGAGTAGAATAGAATAGAATAGAATAGAATGAAATAGAATAGAATAGAATAGAAATTAGAATAGAGTAGAGCAGAATAGAATACAGAATAGAGTAGAATCAGAATCAGAATCAGAATCAGAATCAGAAACAGAATTAGAATTAGAATTAGAATAGAGTAGAATAGAATAGAATAGAATAGAATGAAATAGAATAGAATAGAATAGAAATTAGAATAGAGTAGAGCAGAATAGAATACAGAATAGAGTAGAATCAGAATCAGAATCAGAATCAGAATCAGAAACAGAATTAGAATTAGAATTAGAATTAGAATGAGAATGAGAATGAGAATGAGAATGAGAATTAGAATTAGAATTAGAATTAGAATTAGAATTAGAATTAGAATTAGAATTAGAATGAGAATGAGAATGAGAATGAGAATGAGAATGAGAATTAGAATTAGAATTAGAATTAGTATTAGAATTAGAATTAGAATTAGAATTAGAATTAGAATTAGAATTAGAATTAGAATTAGAATTAGAATTAGAATTAGAATTAGAATTAGAATTAGAATTAGAATTAGTATTAGAATTAGAATTAGAATAGAATACAGAATAGAGTAGCTAAGAGTAGAATAGAATTAGAATAGAGCAGAGTGGAATAGAATTAGAATACAGCAGAGAAGAGTAGAGTAGAGTAGAATTACAATAGAGTACACTAGACTAGAGTAGATTAGAATACAAAACAGAACAGAGAAGAATAGAATAGAATAGAATAGAATAGAATAGAATAGAATGGAATGGAATAGAATTAGAATAGAGTAGAATTGAATAGAATAGAATAGAATAGAATAGAATAGAATAGAATAGAATAGAATAGAATAGAATAGAATAGAATAGAATAGAATAGAATAGAATGGAATAGAATAGAATTAGAATAGAGTAGCGTAGTTTAGAATAGAGTAGCGTAGTTTAGAATAGAATTAGGTTAGAGTAGAATAGAATTGAATTGAATTGAATAAAATAGAACAGAATAGAAGAGAAGTTAGAATCGAGTAGAGCAGAATAGAATACAGAATAGAGTAGAATCAGAATCAGAATCAGAATCAGAATCAGAAACAGAAACAGAAACAGAAACAGAAACAGAAACAGAAACAGAAACAGAAACAGAAACAGAAACAGAAACAGAAACAGAAACAGAAACAGAAACAGAAACAGAAACAGAAACAGAAACAGAAACAGAAACAGAAACAGAAACAGAAACAGAAACAGAAACAGAATTAGAATTAGAATTAGAATTAGAATTAGAATTAGAATTAGAATTAGAATTAGAATTAGAATTAGAATTAGAATTAGAATTAGAATTAGAATTAGAATTAGAATTAGAATAGAATACAGAATAGAGAAGAATAGAATGGAATGGAATGGAATAGAATTAGAATAGAATAGAATAGAATAGAATAGAAGGAAATAGAATAGAATAGAATAGAATAAAATAGAATAGAATAGAATAGAATAGAAATTAGAATAGAGTAGAGCAGAATAGAATACAGAATAGAGTAGAATCAGAATCAGAATCAGAATCAGAATCAGAATCAGAATCAGAATCAGAATCAGAATCAGAATCAGAATCAGAAACAGAAACAGAAACAGAAACAGAAACAGAAACAGAAACAGAATTAGAACTAGAACTAGAACTAGAACTAGAATTAGAATTAGAATTAGAATTAGAATAGAATACAGAATAGAGTAGCTAAGAGTAGAATAGAATTAGAATAGAGTAGAGTGGAATAGAATTAGAATACAGTAGAGAAGAGTAGAGTAGAGCAGAGCAGAGTAGAGTAGAGTAGAATTACAATAGAGTACATTAGACTAGAGTAGATTAGAATACAATACAGAATAGAGAAGAATAGAATAGAATAGAATAGAATGGAATGGAATGGAATAGAATTAGAATAGAGTAGCGTAGTTTAGAATAGAATTAGGATAGAGTAGAATAGAATTGAATTGAATTGAATAAAATAGAACCGAATAGAATAGAAGTTAGAATCGAGTAGAGCAGGATAGAATATAGAATAGAGTAGAATAGAATAGAATAGAATTAGAATAGAGTAGAATAGAATAGAATAGAATAGAATAGAATAGAATAGAATAGAATAGAATAGAATAGAAATTAGAATAGAGTAGAGCAGAATAGAATACAGAATAGAGTAGAATTAGAATTAGAATTAGAATTAGAATTAGAATTAGAATTAGAATTAGAATTGGAATTAGAATTAGAATTAGAATTAGAATTAGAATTGGAATTGGAATTGGAATTGGAATTGGAATTGGAATTGGAATTGGAATTGGAATTGGAATTGGAATTAGAATTAGAATTAGAATTAGAATTAGAATTAGAATTAGAATTAGAATTAGAATTAGAATTAGAATAGAATACAGAATAGAGTAGATAAGAGTAGAATTGAATTAGAATAGAGTAGAGTGGAATAGAATTAGAATACAGAAGAGAAGAGTAGAGTAGAATAGCGTGAAGTAGATTAGAGTAGAATTAGAATTAGAATAGAGTAGAGTAGAGTAGAATTACAATAGAGTAGACTAGAGTAGAGTAGAGTAGAATAGCATACAGAATAGAGAAGAATAGAATGGAATGGAATAGAATTAGAATAGAGTAGAATAGAATAGAATAGAATAGAATAGAATAGAATAGAATAGAATAGAATAGAATAGAATAGAATAGAATAGAATAGAATAGAATAGAATAGAATAGAACAGAACAGAATACAATAGAATAGAATAGAATAGAATAGAATAGAATAGAATAGAATAGAATAGAATGGAATGGAATAGAATTAGAATAGAGTAGCGTAGTTTAGAATAGAGTAGCGTAGTTTAGAATAGAATTAGGTTAGAGTAGAATAGAATTGAATTGTATTGAATAAAATAGAACAGAATAGAAGAGAAGTTAGAATCGAGTAGAGCAGAATAGAATAAAGAATAGAGTAGAATCAGAATCAGAATCAGAATCAGAATCAGAATCAGAATCAGAATCAGAATCAGAATCAGAATCAGAATCAGAATCAGAATCAGAATCAGAATCAGAATCAGAATCAGAAACAGAAACAGAAACAGAAACAGAAACAGAAACAGAAACAGAAACAGAATTAGAATTAGAATTAG
The DNA here is from genome assembly GCA_033807585.1 of Hydrophis major. NCBI lineage: Eukaryota > Metazoa > Chordata > Lepidosauria > Squamata > Elapidae > Hydrophis > Hydrophis major. The sequence continues at coordinate 12,820 of JAUCBL010000663.1, read as the reverse complement.
AATTAGAATTAGAATTAGAATTAGAATTAGAATAGAGTAGAATAGAATACAGAATAGAGTAGCTAAGAGTAGAATCGAATTAGAATAGAGTAGAGTGGAATAGAATTAGAATGAAGAAGAGAAGAGTAGAGTAGATTAGAGTAGAGCAGAGTAGAGTAGAATAGAATAGAATTAGAATAGCGTAAAGTAGAGTAGAATAGAATGAGAATTAGAATAGAGTAGAGTAGAGTAGAGTAGAATTACAATAGAGTAGACTAGAAAAGAGTAGAGTAGAATAGAATACAGAATAGAGAAGAATAGAGTAGAATGGAATGGAATAGAATTAGAATAGAGTAGAATAGAGTAGAATAGAATAGAATTAGAATTAGAATTAGAATTAGAATTGGAATTGGAATTGGAATTGGAATTGGAATTGGAATTGGAATTGGAATTAGAATTAGAATTAGAATAGAATACAGAATAGAGTAGATAAGAGTAGAATCGAATTAGAATAGAGTAGAGTGGAATAGAATTAGAATACAGAAGAGAAGAGTAGAGTAGATTAGAGTAGAGCAGAGTAGAGTAGAATAGAATAGAATTAGAATAGCGTAAAGTAGAGTAGAATAGAATGAGAATTAGAATAGAGTAGAGTAGAGTAGAGTAGAATTACAATAGAGTAGACTAGAAAAGAGTAGAGTAGAATAGAATACAGAATAGAGAAGAATAGAATAGAATGGAATGGAATAGAATTAGAATAGAGTAGAATAGAATAGAGTAGAATAGAATAGAATAGAATAGAATTAGAATTAGAATTAAAATTAGAATTGGAATTGGAATTGGAATTGGAATTGGAATTGGAATTGGAATTGGAATTGGAATTGGAATTGGAATTGGAATTGGAATTGGAATTGGAATTAGAATAGAATACAGAATAGAGTAGATAAGAGTAGAATCGAATTAGAATAGAGTAGAGTGGAATAGAATTAGAATACAGTAGAGAAGAGTAGAGTAGAGTAGAGCAGAGTAGAGTAGAGTAGAATTACAATAGAGTACATTAGACTAGACTAGATTAGAATACAATACAGAATAGAGAAGAATAGAATAGAATAGAATGGAATGGAATGGAATAGAATTAGAATAGAGTAGTGTAGTTTAGAATAGAATTAGGATAGAGTAGAATAGAATTGAATTGAATTGAATAAAATAGAACCGAATAGAATAGAAGTTAGAATCGAGTAGAGCAGAATAGAATATAGAATAGAGTAGAATAGAATAGAATAGAATTAGAATAGAGTGGAATAGAATAGAATAGAATAGAATAGAATAGAATAGAATAGAATAGAATAGAATAGAAATTAGAATAGAGTAGAGCAGAATAGAATACAGAATAGAGTAGAATTAGAATTAGAATTAGAATTAGAATTAGAATTAGAATTAGAATTGGAATTGGAATTGGAATTGGAATTGGAATTGGAATTGGAATTGGAATTGGAATTGGAATTGGAATTGGAATTGGAATTGGAATTGGAATTAGAATAGAATACAGAATAGAGTAGATAAGAGTAGAATCGAATTAGAATAGAGTAGAGTGGAATAGAATTAGAATACAGAAGAGAAGAGAAGAGTAGAGTAGAGTAGAGCAGAGTAGAGTAGAATAGAATAGAATTAGAATAGCGTAAAGTAGAGTAGAGTAGAATTAGAATTAGAATAGAGTAGAGTAGAGTAGAGTAGAGTAGAATTACAATAGAGTAGACTAGAGTAGAGTAGAGTAGAATAGAATACAGAATAGAGAAGAATAGAATAGAATGGAATGGAATAGAATTAGAATAGAGTAGAATAGAATAGAATAGAATAGAATAGAATAGAATAGAATAGAATAGAATAGAATAGAGTTGAGCAGAATAGAATACAGAATAGAGTAGAATCAGAATCAGAATCAGAAAGAGAAAGAGAAAGAGAAAGAGAAACAGAAACAGAAACAGAAACAGAAACAGAAACAGAAACAGAAACAGAAACAGAGACAGAGACAGAGACAGAGACAGAGACAGAGACAGAGACAGAATTAGAATTAGAATTAGAATTAGAATTAGAATTAGAATTAGAATTAGATTTAGAATTAGAATTAGAATTAGAATTAGAATTAGAATTAGAATTAGAATTAGAATTAGAATTAGAATTAGAATTAGAATTAGAATTAGAATTAGAATTAGAATTAGAATTAGAATTAGAATTAGAATTAGAATTTGAATTAGAATTAGAATTAGAATTAGAATTAGAATAGAATACAGAATAGAGTAGATAAGAGTAGAATCGAATTAGAATAGAGTAGAGTGGAATAGAATTAGAATACAGAAGAGAAGAGTAGAGTAGAGTAGAGCAGAGTAGAGTAGAATAGAATAGAATTAGAATAGCGTAAAGTAGAGTAGAGTAGAGTAGAGTAGAATTAGAATTATAGTAGTGTAGAGTAGAGTAGAATTACAATAGAGTAGCCTAGAGTAGAGTAGATTAGAATAGAATACAGAATAGAGAAGAATGGAATGGAATGGAATGGAATAGAATTAGAATAGAATAGAATAGAATAGAATAGAATAGAATAGAATAGAATAGAATAGAATAGAATAGAATAGAATAGAATAGAATAGAATAGAATAGAAATTAGAATAGAGTAGAGCAGAATAGAATACAGAATAGAGTAGAATCAGAATCAGAATCAGAATCAGAATCAGAATCAGAATCAGAATCAGAATCAGAATCAGAATCAGAATCAGAATCAGAATCAGAAACAGAAACAGAACCAGAACCAGAACCAGAACCAGAACCAGAACCAGAACTAGAATTAGAATTAGAATTAGAATTAGAATTAGAATTAGAATTAGAATTAGAATTAGAATTAGAATTAGAATTAGAATTAGAATTAGAATTAGTATTAGAATTAGAATTAGAATTAGAATTAGAATTAGAATTAGAATTAGAATTAGAATTAGAATTAGAATAGAATACAGAATAGAGTAGATAAGAGTAGAATCGAATTAGAATAGAGTAGAGTGGAATAGAATTAGAATACAGAAGAGAAGAGTAGAGTAGAGTAGAGCAGAGTAGAGTAGAATAGAATAGAATTAGAATAGCGTAAAGTAGAGTAGAGTAGAGTAGAGTAGAATTAGAATTATAGTAGAGTAGAGTAGAGTAGAATTACAATAGAGTAGCCTAGAGTAGAGTAGATTAGAATAGAATACAGAATAGAGAAGAATAGAATGGAATGGAATGGAATAGAATTAGAATAGAATAGAATAGAATAGAATAGAATAGAATAGAATAGAATAGAATAGAATAGAATAGAATAGAATAGAATAGAAATTAGAATAGAGTAGAGCAGAATAGAATACAGAATAGAGTAGAATCAGAATCAGAATCAGAATCAGAATCAGAATCAGAATCAGAATCAGAATCAGAATCAGAATCAGAATCAGAATCAGAATCAGAATCAGAATCAGAATCAGAATCAGAATCAGAATCAGAATTAGAATTAGAATAGAATACAGAATAGAGTAGCTAAGAGTAGAATAGAATTAGAATAGAGTAGAGTGGAATAGAATTAGAATACAGTAGAGAAGAGTAGAGTAGAGTAGAGCAGAGTAGAGTATAGTAGAATTACAATAGAGTACACTAGAATTAGAATTAGAATTAGAATTAGAATTAGAATTAGAATTAGAATTAGAATTAGAATTAGAATTAGAATTAGAATTAGAATTAGAATTAGAATTAGAATTAGAATTAGAATTAGAATTAGAATTAGAATTAGAATTAGAATTAGAATTAGAATTAGAATTAGAATTAGAATTAGAATTAGAATTAGAATTAGAATTAGAATTAGAATTAGAATTAGAATTAGAATTAGAATTAGAATTAGAATTAGAATTAGAATTAGAATTAGAATTAGAATTAGAATTAGAATTAGAATTAGAATAGAATACAGAATAGAGTAGCTAAGAGTGGAATAGAATTAGAATAGAGGAGAGTGGAATAGAATTAGAATACAGTAGAGAAGAGTAGAGTAGAGTAGAGCAGAGTAAATTAGAGTAGAATTACAATAGAGTACACTAGACTAGAGTAGATTAGAATACAATACAGAATAGAGAAGAATAGAATAGAATAGAATGGAATGGAATGGAATAGTATTAGAATAGAGTAGAATAGAATAGAATAGAATAGAATAGAATAGAATAGAATAGAATAGAATAGAATAGAATAGAATAGAATAGGAGTAGAGTAGAGTAGAATAGAATAGAATAGAATAGAATGGAATGGAATAGAATTAGAATAGAGTAGCGTAGTTTAGAATAGAATTAGGATAGAGTAGAATAGAATTGAATTGAATTGAATAAAATAGAACCGAATAGAATAGAATTGAGAATCCAGTAGAGCAGAATAGAATATAGAATAGAGTAAAATAGAATAGAATAGAATTAGAATAGAGTAGAGTAGAGTAGAGTAGAATAGAATAGAATAGAGAAGAATAGAATAGAATAGAATAGAATAGAATAGAATAGAATAGAATAGAATAGAATAGAATAGAATAGAATAGAATAGAATTAGAATAGAATTAGAATAGAATAGAATAGAATAGAATAGAATAGAATAGAATAGAGTGGAGTAGAATAGAATAGAATAGAATAGAATAGAATAGAATAGAATAGAATAGAATAGAATAGAATAGAATAGAATAGAATAGAATAGAATATAATTAGAATAGAATTAGAATAGAGTAGAGTAGAGTAGAGTAGAATTAGAATAAAGTAGAGTAGAGTAGAATCGAATTAGAACAGAGTAGAGCAGAGTAGATTAGAGTAGAATAGAATTAGAATAGAGGAGAGGAGAGTAGAATAGAGTAGAATAGAATAGAATAGAATAGAATAGAATAGAATAGAATAGAATTAGAATAGAGTAGAGCAGAATAGAATACAGAATAGAGTAGAATCAGAATCAGAATCAGAATCAGAATCAGAATCAGAATCAGAATCAGAATCAGAATCAGAATCAGAATCAGAATCAGAATCAGAATCAGAATCAGAATCAGAATCAGAATTAGAATTAGAATTAGAATTAGAATTAGAATTAGAATTAGAATTAGAATTAGAATTAGAATTAGAATAGAATACAGAATAGAGTAGCTAAGAGTGGAATAGAATTAGAATAGAGGAGAGTGGAATAGAATTAGAATACAGTAGAGAAGAGTAGAGTAGAGTAGAGCAGAGTAAAGTAGAGTAGAATTACAATAGAGTACACTAGACTAGAGTAGATTAGAATAGAATACAGAATAGAGAAGAATAGAATAGAATAGAATGGAATGGAATGGAATAGTATTAGAATAGAGTAGAATAGAATAGAATAGAATAGAATAGAATAGGAGTAGAGTAGAGTAGAATAGAATAGAATAGAATAGAATAGAATGGAATGGAATAGAATTAGAATAGAGTAGAGTAGAGTAGAATTACAATAGAGTAGACTAGAGTAGAGTAGAGTAGAATAGCATACAGAATAGAGAAGAATAGAATAGAATGGAATGGAATAGAATTAGAATAGAGTAGAATAGAATAGAATAGAATAGAATAGAATAGAATAGAATAGAATAGAATAGAATAGAATAGAATAGAATAGAATAGAACAGAACAGAACAGAATAGAATAGAACAGAATAGAACAGAATAGAACAGAACAGAACAGAACAGAATAGAATAGAATAGAATAGAATAGAATAGAATAGAATAGAATAGAATAGAATAGAATAGAATAGGAGTAGATTAGTGTAGAGTAGAGTAGAATAGAATAGAAAAGAATAGAATAGAATTAGAGTAGAGTAGAGTAGAGCAGAGTAGAGTAGAATAGAATAGAATAGAATTAGAATAGCATAAAGTAGAGTAGAGTAGAATTAGAATTAGAATAGAGTAGAGTAGAGTAGAATTACAATAGGGTAGACTAGAGTAGAGTAGAGTAGAATAGAATACAGAATAGGGAAGAATAGAATAGAATGGAATGGAATAGAATTAGAATAGAGTAGAATAGAATAGAATAGAATAGAATAGAATAGAATAGAATAGAATAGAATAGAATGGAATAGAATAGAATAGAATGAAATAGAATAGAATAGAATAGAATAGAATAGAATGAAATAGAATAGAAATTAGAAGAGAGTAGAGCAGAATATAATGCAGAATAGAGTAGAATTAGAATTAGAATTAGAATTAGAATTAGAATTAGAATTAGAATTGGAATTGGAATTGGAATTGGAATTGGAATTGGAATTGGAATTGGAATTGGAATTGGAATTGGAATTGGAATTGGAATTGGAATTGGAATTGGAATTGGAATTGGAATTGGAATTGGAATTATAATTAGAATTGAATACAGAATAGAGTAGATAAGAGTAGAATCGAATTAGAATAGAGTAGAGTGGAATAGAATTAGAATAGAGTGGAAAAGAATAGAATAGAATAGGAGTAGAGTAGAGTAGAGTAGAGTAGAGTAGAGTAGAATAGAATAGAATAGAATAGAATAGAATAGAATAGAATAGAATAGAATAGAATAGAATAGAATAGAATAGAATAGAATAGAATAGAATGGAATAGAATAGAATTAGAATAGAGTAGCGTAGTTTAGAATAGAATTAGGTTAGAGTAGAATAGAATTGAATTGAATTGAATAAAATAGAACAGAATAGAAGAGAAGTTAGAATCGAGTAGAGCAGAATAGAATACAGAATAGAGTAGAATCAGAATCAGAATCAGAATCAGAATCAGAAACAGAAACAGAAACAGAAACAGAAACAGAATCAGAAACAGAAACAGAAACAGAAACAGAAACAGAAACAGAAACAGAAACAGAAACAGAAACAGAATTAGAATTAGAATTAGAATTAGAATTAGAATTAGAATTAGAATTAGAATTAGAATTAGAATTAGAATTAGAATTAGAATTAGAATTAGAATTAGAATTAGAATTAGAATTAGAATTAGAATGAGAATTAGAATTAGAATTAGAATTAGAATTAGAATTAGAATAGAATACAGAATAGAGAAGAATAGAATGGAATGGAATGGAATAGAATTAGAATAGAATAGAATAGAATAGAATAGAAGGAAATAGAATAGAATAGAATAGAATAAAATAGAATAGAATAGAATAGAATAGAAATTAGAATAGAGTAGAGCAGAATAGAATACAGAATAGAGTAGAATCAGAATCAGAATCAGAATCAGAATCAGAATCAGAATCAGAATCAGAATCAGAATCAGAATCAGAATCAGAATCAGAATCAGAATCAGAATCAGAATCAGAATCAGAATCAGAATCAGAATTAGAATTAGAATTAGAATAGAATACAGAATAGAGTAGCTAAGAGTAGAATAGAATTAGAATAGAGTAGAGTGGAATAGAATTAGAATACAGTAGAGAAGAGTAGAGTAGAGTAGAGCAGAGTAGAGTATAGTAGAATTACAATAGAGTACACTAGACTAGAGTTGATTAGAATACAATACAGAATAGAGAAGAATAGAATAGAATAGAATGGAATGGAATGGAATAGTATTAGAATAGAGTAGAATAGAATAGAATAGAATAGAATAGAATAGAATAGAATAGAATAGAATAGAATAGAATAGAGTAGAATAGAATAGAAAAGAATAGAATAGAATTAGAGTAGAGTAGAGTAGAATAGAATAGAAAAGAATAGAATAGAATTAGAGTAGAGTAGAGTAGAGCAGAGTAGAGTAGAGTAGAATAGAATAGAATTAGAATAGCGTAAAGTAGAGTAGAGTAGAATTAGAATTAGAATAGAGTAGAGTAGAG
>JAUCBL010000661.1:0-2500 GCA_033807585.1 Hydrophis major | reverse complement strand
GGATGGAATGGATAGATAGATAGATAGATAGATAGATAGATAGATAGATAGATAGATAGATAGATAGATAGATAAAGAGACAAAGAGATGGACAGACAGACAGACAGATAGATGGATGGAATGGATGGAATGGATGGATAGATAGATAGATAGATAGATAGATAGATAGATAGATAGACAGACATATATACAAATACAGACAGAGAACTGATAGATTGATAGATAGATAGATAGATAGATAGATAGATAGATAGATAGATAGATAGATAGATAGATAGATAGATAGATAGATAGATAGATAAAGAGACAAAGAGATAGACAGACAGACAGACAGACAGACAGACAGACAGAGAGATGGATGGAATGGATAGATAGATAGATAGATAGATAGATAGATAGATAGATAGATAGATAGATAGATAGATAGATAGACAGACCGAGAGATGGACATTTTGATATAGATAGATAGATGGATAGATAGATAGATAGATAGATAGATAGATAGATAGATAGATAGATAGATAGATAGATAGATAGACAGACAGACAGACGGATGGATTGGATAGATAGATAGATAGATAGATAGATAGATAGATAGATAGATAGATAGATAGATAGATAGATAGATAGATAGATAGATAGATAGATAGATAGATAGATAGATAGACAGACAGACAGAGAGACAGAGAGTCAAACGGACGGATTGAATGGACAGATAGATAGATAGACAGAGAGACAGACAGATAGACTGATTGATGGATGGATAGATAGATAGATAGATAGATAGATAGATAGATAGATAGATAGATAGATAGACAGACCGAGAGATGGACATTTTGATATAGATAGATAGATGGATAGATAGATAGATAGATAGATAGATAGATAGATAGATAGATAGATAGATAGATAGATAGATAGATAGACAGACGGATGGATTGGATAGATAGATAGATAGATAGATAGATAGATAGATAGATAGATAGATAGATAGATAGATAGATAGATAGATAGATAGATAGATAGATAGATAGATAGACAGACAGACAGACAGAGAGACAGAGAGTCAAACGGACGGATTGAATGGACAGATAGATAGATAGACAGAGAGACAGACAGATAGACTGATTGATGGATGGATAGATAGATAGATAGATAGATAGATAGATAGATAGATAGATAGATAGATAGACGGATGGAATGGATAGATAGATAGATAGATAGATAGATAGATAGATAGATAGATAGATAGATAGATAGATAGATAGATAGATAGATAGAAAGACAGACCGAGAGATGGACATTTTGATATAGATAGATAGATGGATAGATAGATAGATAGATAGATAGATAGATAGATAGATAGATAGATAGATAGATAGACGGATGGATGGATTGGATAGATAGATAGATAGATAGATAGATAGATAGATAGATAGATAGATAGATAGATAGATAGATAGATAGATAGATAGATAGATAGACAGACAGACATAGGGATAGATAGATAGATGGATAGATAGATAGACGGATGGAATGGATAGATAGATAGATAGATATTTAGATAGACAGATAGATAGATAGATAGATAGATAGATAGATAGATAGATAGATAGATAGATAGATAGATAGACAGATAGATGAAGAGACAGACAGACAGACAGACAGACAGATAGACAGATAGATAGATAGATAGACAGTCAGACAGATAGACAGACAGACAGAGAGACAGAGAGACAAACGGACGGATTGAATGGATAGATAGATAGATAGATAGATAGATAGATAGATAGATAGATAGATAGATAGATAGATAGATAAAGAGACAAAGAGATAGACAGACAGACAGAGAGATGGATGGAATGGATAGATAGATAGATAGATAGATAGATAGATAGATAGATAGATAGACAGACAGACAGACAGACAGACAGACAGACAGACAGACAGACAGACAGATAGATAGATAGATAGATAGATAGATAGATAGATAGATAGATGAAGAGACAGACAGACAGACAGACAGATAGATAGATAGACAGTCAGACAGATAGACAGACAGACAGAGAGACAGAGAGTCAAACGGAAGGATGGAATGGATAGATAGATAGATAGATAGAGAGAGAGACAGACAGACAGAGAGATGGACATTTAGATATAGATAGATAGATAGATGGATAGATAGAAAGATAGACAGAGAGACAGACAGATAGACTGATGGATGGATGGATGGAATGGATAGATAGATAGATAGATAGATAGATAGATAGATAGATAGATAGATAGATAGATAGATAGATAGATAGATAGATAGATAGATAGATAGATAAAGAGACAAAGAGACAGACAGACAGACAGACAGACAGATAGATGGATGGAATGGATAGATAGATAGATAGATAGATAGATAGATAGATAGATAGATAGATAGATAGATAGATAGATAAAGAGACAAAGAGATGGACAGACAGACAGACAGATAGATGGATGGATGGAATGG
>JAUCBL010000660.1:37500-43113 GCA_033807585.1 Hydrophis major | reverse complement strand
TGTCTGTCTATCTATCTATCTATCTATCTATCTATCTATCTATCTATCTATCTATCTATCTATCTATCTATCCATCTGTCCATCTATCTATCTATGCCTACCTGCCGATCCATCTATTTTCTGTCTATGTATCTATCCCGGCTTGCATGCCTGCCTGCCAATTTGCCTGCCTGCAATCTATCTGTCTGTCTGTCTGTCTGTCTGTCTGTCTGTCTGTATCTCTCTCTCTCTCTCTCTCTCTCGATCTATCGATCTATCGATCTATCGATCAATCGATCTATCCCTGTTTATCTGCATGCCTGCCTATCTGTCATCTCTCTATTTCTCCTTTTATCTATCTATCTATCTATCTATCTATCTATCTATCTATCTATCTATCTATCTATCTATCTATCTATCTATCTATCTATCAATCCATTTATCTATCTATCTATCTATCTATCTATCTATCTATCTATCTATCTATCTATTTATCTATCTATCTATCTTTCTATCTATCTATCTATCCCAGTTTATCTGCATGCCTGCCTATCTATGATCTCTCTATTTCTCCTTATCTCTATCCATCTATCTTTCTATCTATCTATTTATCTATCTATCTATCTATCTATCTATCTATCTATCTATCTATCTATGCCTACCTGCCTATCCATCTATTTTCTGTCTATGTATATATCCTGGCTTGCATGCCTGCCTGCCAATCTGCCTGCCTGCAATCTATCTGTCTGTCTGTCTGTCTGTATCTCTCTCTCTCTCTCTCTCTCTCTCTCTCTCTCTCTCTCTCTCTCTCTCTCTCTCTCTCTCTCTCTCTCTCTCTATCTATCTATCTATCTATCTTTCTATCTATCTATCCCAGTTTATCTGCATGCCTGCCTATCTATCATCTCTCTATTTCTCCTTATCTCTATCCATCTATCTATCTATCTATCTATCTATCTATCTATCTATCTATCTATCTATCTATCTATCTATCTATCTATCTATCTATCTATCTATCTATGCCTGCCTGCATATCTATCCATTTTCTATCTGTCTATCTATCTATCCCTGCTTGCATGCTTGCATGACTATTTGCCTGCCTGCTATCTATCTATCTATCTATCTATCTATCTGTCTGTCTGTCTGTCTGTCTGTCTGTCTATCTATCTATCTATCTATCTATCTATCTATCTATCTATCTATCTATCTATCTATCCATCCATCCATCCATCCATCTATCTATCTCAAAATATCCCTTTGTCTTTCTGTCTGTCTGTCTGTCTGTCTGTCTATCTATCTATCTATCTATCTATCTATCTATCTATCTATCCATCTATATATCTATCTATCCATCTGTCCATCTATCTATCTATGCCTACCTGCCGATCCATCTATTTTCTGTCTATGTATCTATCCCGGCTTGCATGCCTGCCTGCCAATTTGCCTGCCTGCAATCTATCTGTCTGTCTGTCTGTCTGTCTGTCTGTATCTCTCTCTCTCTCTCTCTCGATCTATCGATCTATCGATCTATCGATCAATCGATCAATCGATCTATCCCTGTTTATCTGCATGCCTGCCTATCTGTCATCTCTCTATTTCTCCTTTTATCTATCTATCTATCTATCTGTCTGTCTATCTATCTATCTATCTATCTATCTATCTATCTATCTATCTATCTATCTATCTATCCCAGTTTATCTGCATGCCTGCCTATCTATCATCTCTCTATTTCTCTTTATCTCTATCCATCTATCTATCTATCTATCTATCTATCTATCTATCTATCTATCTATCTATCTATCTATCTATCTATCTATGCCTGCCTGCATATCTATCCATTTTCTATCTGTCTATCTATCTATCCCTGCTTGCATGCCTGCGTGACTATTTGCCTGCTATCTATCTATCTATCTATCTATCTATCTATCTATCTATCTATCTATCTATCCATTTATTTATCTATCTATCTATCTATCTATCTATCTATCTATCTATCTATCTATCTATCTATCCATCCATCCATCCATCTATCTATCTCAAAATATCCCTTTGTCTTTCTGTCTGTCTGTCTGTCTGTCTGTCTATCTATCTATCTATCTATCTATCTATCTATCTATCTATCTATCCATCTATATATCTATCTATCCATCTGTCCATCTATCTATCTATGCCTACCTGCCGATCCATCTATTTTCTGTCTATGTATCTATCCCGGCTTGCATGCCTGCCTGCCAATTTGCCTGCCTGCAATCTATCTGTCTGTCTGTCTGTCTGTCTGTCTGTATCTCTCTCTCTCTCTCTCTCTCTCGATCTATCGATCTATCGATCTATCGATCAATCGATCAATCGATCTATCCCTGTTTATCTGCATGCCTGCCTATCTGTCATCTCTCTATTTCTCCTTTTATCTATCTATCTATCTATCTATCTATCTATCTATCTATCTATCTATCTATCTATCTATCTATCTATCTATCTATCCCAGTTTATCTGCATGCCTGCCTATCTATCATCTCTCTATTTCTCTTTATCTCTATCCATCTATCTTTCTATCTATCTATCTATCTATCTATCTATCTATCTATCTATCTATCTATGCCTGCCTGCATATCTATCCATTTTCTATCTGTCTATCTATCTATCCCTGCTTGCATGCCTGCGTGACTATTTGCCATCTATCTATCTATCTATCTATCTATCTATCTATCTATCTATCTATCTATCCATTTATCTATCTATCTATCTATCTATCTATCTATCTATCTATCTATCTATCTATCTATCTATCTATCTATCTATCCCAGTTTATCTGCATGCCTGCCTATCTATCATCTCTCTATTTCTCCTTATCTCTATCTATCTATCTATCTATCTATCTATCTATCTATCTATCTATCTATCTATCTATCTATCTATCTATCTATCTGTCCATCTGTCCATCTGTCCATCTATCTATCTATGCCTACCTGCCGATCCATCTATTTTCTGTCTATGTATCTATCCCGGCTTGCATGCCTGCCTGCCAATTTTCCTGCCTGCAATCTATCTGTCTGTCTGTCTGTCTGTCTGTCTGTCTGTCTGTCTGTCTGTCTGTCTGTCTCTCTCTCTCTCTCTCTCTCTCTCTCTCTCTCTCTCTCTCTCTCGATCTATCGATCTATCGATCTATCCCTGTTTATCTGCATGCCTGCCTATCTGTCATCTCTCTATTTCTCCTTATCTCTATCTATCTATCTATCTATCTATCTATCTATCTATCTATCTATCTATCTATCTATCTATCTATCTATCTATCTATGCCTGCCTGCATATCTATCCATTTTCTATCTGTCTATCTATCTATCCCTGCTTGCATGCTTGCATGACTATTTGCCTGCCTCCTATCTATCTATCTATCTATCTATCTATCTGTCTGTCTGTCTGTCTGTCTGTCTGTCTGTCTGTCTGTCTATCTATCTATCTATCTATCTATCTATCTATCTATCTATCTATCCATCCATCCATCCATCCATCCATCTATCTATCTCAAAATATCCCTTTGTCTTTCTGTCTGTCTGTCTGTCTGTCTATCTATCTATCTATCTATCTATCTATCTATCTATCTATCTATCTATCTATCTATCTATCTATATATCTATCTATCCATCTGTCCATCTATCTATCTATGCCTACCTGCCGATCCATCTATTTTCTGTCTATGTATCTATCCCAGCTTGCATGCCTGCCTGCCAATTTGCCTGCCTGCAATCTATCTGTCTGTCTGTCTGTCTGTCTGTCTGTCTGTATCTCTCTCTCTCTCTCTCTCTCTCGATCTATCGATCTATCGATCTATCGATCAATCGATCAATCGATCTATCCCTGTTTATCTGCATGCCTGCCTATCTGTCATCTCTCTATTTCTCCTTTTATCTATCTATCTATGTATCTATCTGTCTATCTATCTATCTATCTATCTATCTATCTATCTATCTATCTATCTATCTATCTATCCCAGTTTATCTGCATGCCTGCCTATCTATCATCTCTCTATTTCTCTTTATCTCTATCCATCTATCTATCTTTCTATCTATCTATCTATCTATCTATCTATCTATCTATCTATCTATCTATCTATGCCTGCCTGCATATCTATCCATTTTCTATCTGTCTATCTATCTATCCCTGCTTGCATGCCTGCGTGACTATTTGCCTGCTATCTATCTATCTATCTATCTATCTATCTATCTATCTATCTATCTATCTATCTATCTATCTATCTATCTATCCATTTATCTATCTATCTATCTATCTATCTATCTATCTATCTATCTATCTATCTATCTATCTATCTATCTATCTATCTATCTATCTATCCCAGTTTATCTGCATGCCTGCCTATCTATCATCTCTCTATTTCTCCTTATCTCCATCTATCTATCTATCTATCTATCTATCTATCTATCTATCTATCTATCTATCTATCTATCTATCTATCTGTCCATCTGTCCATCTGTCCATCTATCTATCTATGCCTACCTGCCGATCCATCTATTTTCTGTCTATGTATCTATCCGGGCTTGCATGCCTGCCTGCCAATTTGCCTGCCTGCAATCTATCTGTCTGTCTGTCTGTCTGTCTGTCTGTCTGTCTGTCTGTCTGTCTGTCTGTCTGTCTCTCTCTCTCTCTCTCTCTCTCTCTCTCTCTCTCGATCTATCGATCTATCGATCAATCGATCTATCCCTGTTTATCTGCATGCCTGCCTATCTGTCATCTCTCTATTTCTCCTTTTATCTATCTATCTATCTGTCTGTCTATCTATCTATCTATCTATCTATCTATCTATCTATCTATCTATCCATCCATCCATCCATCCATCCATCTAACTCAAAATATCCCTTTGTCTTTCTGTCTGTCTGTCTACCTATCTGTCTATCTATCTATCTATCTATCTATCTATCTATCTATCTATCTATCTATCTATCTATCTATCTATCTATCCATCTGTCCATCAATCTATCCATGCCTACCTGCCTATCCATCTATTTTCTGTCTATGTATCTATCCCGGCTTGCATGCCTGCCTGCCAATTTGCCTTCCTGCAATCTATCTGTCTGTCTGTCTGTCTGTCTGTCTGTCTGTCTGTCTGTCTGTCTGTATCTCTCTCTCTCGATCTATCGATTTATCGATCTATCTATCTATCCCTGTTTATCTGCATGCCTGCCTATCTATCATCCCTCTATTTCTCCTTTTATCTATCTATCTATCTATCTATCTATCTATCTATCTATCTATCTATCTATCTATCTATATATCTATATATCTATATATCTATGCCTGCCTTTATATCTATCCATTTTCTATCTGTCTATCTATCTATACCTGCTTGCATGCCTGCGTGACTATTTGCCTGCCTGCTATCTATCTATCTATCTGTCTGTCTGTCTGTCTGTCATATATCTATCCCTTTTTACCTGCCTGCCTGCCTGCCTATCTATCGATCTATCTACTCTATCTACTCTATCTAATCTATCTAATCTGTCTATGAGATCCATCCATTCATCCATCATTCCATTCCTGCCACCTGCCTATCTATGTTTCATCTATCTTTCTGTCTATCTATCTATCTATGCCTACCTGTCTCTCTATCTATTTTCTGTC